>PVJH01001790.1:0-192559 GCA_004026705.1 Nesogale talazaci | reverse complement strand
AAAATAAAAACTTGTGCTCCTGAAAAAAAAATTCTCACTTAAATTTCTGAAAAGTCTTCAATAACTTTTCTATATTTCTGAATATTCAGCAATAATTTATATTTTGCAGGATATTATTAGTTGTTTCTTTTTGAACTGTATAGGATAATTGATCTCTTCTTTTCTTTGTATTTTACCGAGATATCGATGAGTTGTTTTTGGGGGCACTGTGATTATTGCTATATAGTTTTGGATTACTTGAACTAATTAAAGTCTGATAATGTGACATGTACAAAATGACTGTCTTAGTGCTATGAAATATGTAATTCTATCTTAAGTAGAATAAAATAACTTTTGTCTTCTGACATTCACCAGAATTCTGATTATTTAGTGTCACTTTTGAAGTTTATGATTAACTAGTTGCTTTTCATTCAGAATCTTTCTGGAAGGTAGATAAATGATGTGGACCTTTAAGTGCTCTACAATCTTTATTCAGAATTAGGAGCAGTATAATCATGAGAGAGATCATTTGCATTGGTAATTATTTCCCTATACTATTGATTTCAAACTTTGAGGTTTGAAAAGCATCTCTTTTTTGGTATGGATACAGATTTTTCAAGAGACTGTAGCTATAAAATAGCAATGTTTTGTGAAATATGATTATTTGTACTTAGAACATTAATTATTCTGCTGATAATGGAAAACTGAGCATATTTTTATTGCTTTGTTTTATTAAAAGTTTGAGAAATAAAGTCACCTACCCCATGTATAGATAGTTATTTATGTTATTATAAACTATAATCACTTAATGACTGGAGTTTGAAAAAGGCACTTCCAAAGTGAATAGCAATTGATACTATAGATGACTTGGCTTTGAATCTGACCCTAATCTCTCTGAGCAAGAGGTTGCATTTCTAACAAGCAGATTGAGAACTGAACATTCTAGTGTCATAAAAACTAAATCACATTAATAAAAAATGGAGAAGTTCCAAGAAATTTATTATTGTATATAGGGCAATTTGAGATCTTAACTATAAGGTCAGGGTGCTCTGTAGAACAGAGACTCAGATAGTAACTCTCTATAGAATTTATTGCCATGAACCATAACATTATTAGTTGGAACATGATACCAAGTATCTGTTTTGCACAAACTGGAGCAATTTCTAAAGCATGGAATGGTCTTGTGACAAGTCTATGTTTAGGATTCATTCCAAGGAGTCAGGGTAACACTCTATGAGATCCTTCATCTAAAGAAAAAAATAAATGCATTGTACTAATATAACGCTTGGTATTGTAGCTCTTGGCTAATGGGTTTTGGGACTAAATTGTACCCCTCCCTACCCCTTGTCCCCTCACCAAAGACATAATTTCAGTATGTGTGAATGTGACTTGTTTCAGAAAATAAGGTCTTCATCTGTAGGTATCATCAGTTAAATCATACCAAGGTAGGGAGCATCTTAGTTCTTATTCATTCTGAGTAGTATTTTATAAAAAGGGAAAAGAGACAAGGAAAGAGGAAGTCATACTCAGGGGAAGTATGACTTATAAGAATATACCTACAAGTCAAAGATTCCCAGTAGATATCTAGGCTATGCGAAATGAAAAGAGATGAGGATGGGTTTTCTTCAATAAGAGACAGAAAGAGCATAGTTATGCTGGCACCCTGACTTTGAATTTGTAGTCCCCTAAACTGTGAGAAAATGTTTCTGTTCTTTAAGTCTCTCATGAGGTGGGATTTTCTTAGGAAACTGACGATAACTAAGGTGATCTAGAAAGTTTATAAACGAAGGGAAAGCAAAGTCCATTAGTTATGCATTCCGAAAGATATTACATTTCAAGCTCATGCCAATATTTGAAAGTATTACTACTATTACAGCTGCTAAAATGGTACATGCCAATTTTTTCTTGTGTTGTACGGCCTACATATATATGTGTGTATATATATGTATTTATGATTTATATATTTGGGGTGATGCTTTGAATAATGGCTATTTGGGATGTTTCCCATTCACCTAGCATTCATTCTTTCCCCTTTCTGATAAATTCCAATTTCTTATTTCAATATCATCTTTCCATTGTGTATCTTCTTGGTGGTACTAAAAATCAAGAAACCCTTTTTCTACCCCAGGCAAATGCTGATAGTAGGCAAATACAGACTAATGATTCCCTTTTTGCCAGGATTCTGGATCTTAAGTGAAATGATAGAAGAGGGATGGGTTGGAGGTGGGGAGGTAGAGGTCAGAAAATATCTGAAGCTTGTCTTTGTAGATAAGTTGGATGGGGTGGTTGAATATTTTCCTAATCTGAAGCCCTGTGGGTCTAGTGGGTTAAAGTTTTATCAGGTCAGCAGCTCAAAACCAACTGCTTCACAGGAGAAAGATGGAGCTTTCTATTTCCATATGGCTTTATGGTCTCAGAATCCTATGGGGGCAGTTCTACATTGTCTTGCAGAGTTTCTGTGACTCAGAGCAAACTATGGCAGGGAGTGAGTGAGTGTTTCCAATCATATGTCTTAACCAGCTCCCTAGAGTTTTCTTTCCAGGATTCTCTTCCTCGCCCAATCTGTACATGCTTGCACCAAAGCTGTTTTGTGTATGTGGGTGCTTAAACAATCAACCCTGTAATGGCAGAGGTAATTATGACTAGGCTGTGGTTGCTCATAGCTTGACCAGACACTGAACAGGTTGCTATGATAGAATGTAAACTTTTCATGATGACTTTACAATATGAAGTCGATTTCTGAGAGAGTTATTGTCTTGATCCTGCCCCCTTATGAGCATCAGAGTGACAGATTTTGGAACAGAAGCCTGCATAAGTCTGGGGTCTGCTACCTGAGTTAGACATTTTTACCTGCCAGACTCACAATGGCATGAACTCGTCCCTTGAAGATAAGCCCTTTTGAAGTATACCCACCAAACCACCACTCTATCAAGGATTCTGATTCATGCAACCCATATAGGGTTTCTAAGGTTATATATAGCATTTTACAGGACACATAGATTTACCTTTCTCTTAGGGGCTGGAGGGTGGATTTGAATCACTGCCATTGTGGTTAGCTAGCAGTTCAACCCTGGAATGGGTGAAATTACTTGCTGTAGTCTTTGTAGTTGAAGAGGACTCTAACTGGAGATTGGTCAGTCTTTTCATTCCATTGGGTATGAAAGTGAACTAACGGTAAGGCCAGAGATTCCCATGGCCCTCAAGGAAAAAGCCACCAAAATTCAAGACCCCACGTAAGGAGGGCGAGGCAGCAGACACAAAGGCAGCAGCAGCACTGAGGTCTTGAATCAGAGTATTTCTGTAGTGCAGTGAATTATTCCACAGGGCACTTCTAACTACAGTTTTTGTTACTCACCTCAGACATTTTACCTGATGGCTCTGGGTCAGAAATTGGAGGAAGATGTTGATTAGATCATGTGCTCAGCTGTGTGTGATTGTTAACAGGGTTCATAGTAATTGCCATACTGCTGGGTATAAAAGGGTCCCTTTCAGAAGCAGAAAGGAGGGGTATTACCTCTAGAAAGAGAGTACATTCAGGAATGGAGAGTGCCTTCTGAGCCTGAGAGCCCTGCATATTGTACCTCTCTAGTGAGGGGGCAGCACTGACACTAGACTGACACTGACACTAAAGCAGCAGCAGAACCGGTATCCAGAGCATGTGAATACATGGTGAACATCTGAGGTCACAATGCAAGTAAAACTTGGTGCTTTGAGGGAGGAGGTTGGCTGTGGTGTACAGTGCCTCTGGCACTTATTTGGGGAGTTGTATTTTGACTCTCAGAACATCTTCAGGTTGAGGTTTCAGGTTGGCATACCCTGTAAACTTTGCTGGGAAAACATAGAAGGGCTTTGTAATATTCCCTGAGTAAAGCAGAGTCCCGGCCAAGGGACCGACTACTACCGAGGAATGCCCCGCAGAAAAGAAAGCATCCCGACCGGTTCTTTGCATTCTGAGCATTTCTCACCTCCACTGTAACTTGTTGCCTTCTGTAATAAACCCTATGACTGTGAGCATCACCTGTGAGTGTTATTGAGTTATTGAACCCACCCCCAGTTGCAGAGTGCCTTGACAGGGATTCTTGGTTTCCATCCAATAGGGTGAAAAGGGTTTGGAGGTAGAGGATATTGGGTTTTTGCCTTGGGAGCTGGAGAAAGTCAGATGTGGCCCTCAAATTATTTGCTCAGCTTCTCATCCCAGGGGACAGAATTAGCAGTGCAGAGTCACTTTGGACAGAAGGCTGGCTTGCAGAACAGGGTATCTTCGGACATTTAGTAGCACTAAACGGGCTTTACAGTACTTGTCTGAAGACTCAGTCGGAAGGAGCACAGAGCTGAGAAGCTGAGGATCTGAGAGAGAAGTGCCTGCCAGCATGGTCAAGAAGCGGTGTTGCGGACAGAAGTTTGTTTGTTTTTACCCAGTTTTGAAACCTGTTACTTCTCTAATACACATCCTATCCACGAGTACTTTCTGTGAGTTCTGTGGTGCATTTGTGGTGGATTATCAAGCCCAACAGAGAATACAGTGCATCTGGGGAATGGCTGGTGTCAGAAGAGGGCGCAGACTGGAAGGTGGAAACATGTCTGACCTCTGCCTGTGGCAAACGACCTTGAGCCAGAGAGGATTTGGATTCGCCTTCCGGCAGGTGTGGCCAAACAAGGTCAGATGAAACCCCTAAGCTGCTCTGTCCTCCAGCACTTTCCTGACAGCACCACCATACACATTTATGAGGAGGCTCCTAAAAGATTGTGGGAAACCTCTGACATCACACACACACACACACACACACACACACACACACACACCCTCAAGAGGGAGGGAGCACAGCAATCACCTGGTGGCAGACTATGTATGCACTGGGCTGATAATTATGATCAGCAGTTAGAACTTAGTAGCTGCTCTGAGGGAAAAAAAAATGCGATGGCCTGCTGCTGGAGAGAGAGTCTGGAAAGAACTTGGAAACATGATGGAACAGTTCTACCCTGCCCTAGAGGACAGCATGCATCAGAATAGACTCCAGAGACGTGGGGAACACACACACACACACACACACACATATCTCAAAAAGTATTTGAGAATGATGATGACAACAAGTGGACAAATGTGCTTGGCATGCAACAGATGGATGCATGGATTGTGATGGGAGTTGTATGAGCCCCCAATAAAATAATTTTTAGAAGAATTGTTACAGAATCATAGAAATCTTTACTAAACAAATATTTAGTGAAGCTTATAAAGTTTTAAAGGCAATAATTTCGTCTTTTTAAACCTCTTACAGATTCAATCCATACTGCATCAAAATAGGTCGGAATCCTAGAGGAACTCAAATTGTTTTTCTTTTAAACCTTGAGTTTTAGGGACAAAAGGATGTTGGAAGGGTTATGATCAGGGCTGTAGGGTGAATGGGGTCAAGGTTCCCAATGTGATTTTTTAAAAAAAATTTTTGTGTGTGTGTTTTGAGGGCATCACTGCCTTCTGGTGGGTGTGGGAGGCCCAACCTTGCTCCTGGAGAGCTGCTGCTGGATTTGAACTTCCTAGCCAGGGGGCCTCAGTCCCGCACTCAACCACTACACCACCAGGATTCACCGCCCCCAATGTGATTCTTAGAGCTCAGCCTTTGATGTCTTCCTCAAAGCAGGAGCAGGTGTATTGTTATGGTGGGGAAATTCTCAGGACAAATTTTCAATGTTTCCCTCCAACATTTTATTGACACATAATTTACACATCCTACTTTTTTCTCCACAATGCATGCTAAAAATTTATTCAAAATAAGCCCCTGCATTTATCGTGTTTTGTGTGACAAAATCTGTCAAGATAACCCTTTGTAATATGAAAGTCATCCTCTATAATCTTCCCAGATGACACCCTGTCTTGAATATAACTGGCCCAGCAAATCCCATTGGATGCCACTGTTTGGTTGGACCTCTTTTAGAAGGAGGGTGGCGGGGGTGCACTGTTATAAGATAATTGTTTCTTCATCTGCACAAAGCAAATATCTTACTACATTACACATCATCATAACCTTTTTCATGCCTAACACAAAATGTGTGCCTATGTATGTGCATGGAGATATTTTTATATTTGTCTGCATCACCTCTTGAGAACGCAAGGAAAGGAAGACAGGCCCAACAATAACAGAGAGACCCAGGGAACCCTGCAGAGAGCACAAGTTATAATCTATTTCACCTGGAGACTGTCCTTATTTCTTTATATGATCTTTAATGGTAACATAGGGTTTCTTTCTAGGTTGCAATATTTATTTTACATAACAACCTACGCATCAGGATACCTTATCTGTAAATATAAATATTTATGGGATTCCTTGATTGTTTCTTTAGGTCAAAATTTGGAAGAAGAACCACTTTTCACAGTGATCATTTCTAATACTTTTGTATTTATATTGACTTTTGTCTGATAAGAATGGGCATGCCAATCATGAGAATCCCTATTTTTCCAAACTACTTTCACTCTGCCAATTTGATTAAAAATATTACCTCACATCTTATATTTGCTTTCTTTAGATACAAGCAATGTTGAAATTTTTCATATGCTTTTTGGTCATTAAAACATCTATGAATTACTTGTTTTCACCCATGTTTTTCTATTCAGATAAATATGTATCTTACTTATTTTAATATATATTTATATATAATAATATTAACTATTAAACTGTTATTTATCTTGCAAATATTTTCAGAGTTTCATTGGATAAGACTTTAAATTTATTTTTGCCATACAGAAATTTAAATTTCTTTCTGCGGTCAAATTTGTTCATCCTTTTCTTCAAAGCTTTCTATATTAAGGCTAGTCTTAGAAACTTTTTAACCTGGTCCAAATGAAAAAAAATCATGTTTATTTACAACATTTATATCAACATTTGTTGTTGTTTTAAGTAAATGTTACTGCTTTGTTTTATTAAATATTCCAATGATATACTTTATATAATATTTCCTCTTCCATTTGCTTCCTTTGTCAGATGATGCCTTATTTCATAAGGCTGTCCCAGGACCATCAGCACCAGAATAACAGTCAGTGAATACAAAATTTGCATGTTAAATGTATTGGCGGAGTCACATTGGGGCAGTGGGTTAAGGATGGGGTTGCAAATGGAAAGGGCCATGGTATGTATGCCCTGGCTGTTTCATGGGGGAAAAAAAGAAAAAAGCAGTCTGCTTTACTAAATGTTGACAACCTCAGAAACCCTATGGGGCAATTCTACTCTGTCATAAAGAGAACTATGAGGTAGAATCTACTGTATGACAAGTGAGTTTGATTTAATATTTATAATATAGCAAATATTTAAGAAAAGTGCAAACCTGTTGGTATAGCTGCCCAAATAAATTCATAAATTCCATTTTCTTTTTTGACATGGTTCTTTTAAAAGTTTTATTGAAAAATACTTCATGTAGCATGCAGTTCAATGGTTTGAATATATTGAAAAGGATTGCACACACAACAACACAATCAAATTTAGAGTCATTCCTTCATTTTGTACTCATTATTCATAGCTCCCCATTTCCCCCAACTTCTGTTGTCATAACTAAGAAGCTATCTGTTGAGTTACTGTATTCATAGATTTACCCCTCCTATACTTGATAAAAAGAAAATTGTGCAAGACAAAACCCAACAATAATAACAAGGTAAAACACAAAAAAAAAATCTCAATCCAAAATAATAAAATAATAAAAACTAGAGCAAATAAGAAAATGGGTCAAAATGGAAAACAAACAATGTGATATCAAAAATTAACCTAACTCTACTTACTTACTTCACATCCCTGGTCAATGATCTGAGGGAATTCAATGGAGGCTTAATCCTCACAGACTGTGAGCACATAGTGAGTGGCCCTGTAGGACAGGGTAGGCTTGCCCCCTTTACGTTTCTGAGACTCTGTTTGCAACTCCATCTCTCTCCAGTGAAATGGCTTGTGGTTTTGATCTGTGGTCTTTGAGGGCTTCACCCCAACATTTAACCATCATGCTGCCAGTGCTATGCAAATAAAACGCTAGAATTTAAGCTCTTCCACAATTCTCTTCTCTGGTCTTGGATTTTTAAAATGTACAATCCTTCAATCATCAAATAGGCTGTTTTACTCCTTCTCTATGGACCTAGTAGGCCCATCATTTGGATGATTGCTTTAGTTAAGACAACCTCTAAGATCCTCAGATGCCATTCTTTCACAGAGTTGGGTATCATCTGCTTTCTTCACATTTTGCTATATCTTCAGTGATTGCATGAGGTAGAGTCACGTCATAAAAACTGATAGTCTTAGGTTAGGGATTAGGAATAAATATGAGCTCAAAATCCATTTTTTATACTTGTTCTACTTTAGTGGCAGCATTATCAGCTGTTTGAGAGAAACTGTAACTCCATGGGACCTTTGGTAATTCTAATAATAGCTTTAAAATAGTCATGGTATAGGATTTAAGAAACTATTGAGATATGTTGAATGGTCATATGTGAGAGATTCTTTTAAGCTAAAACACATAAGATGATCACTTGTACATATTTTAAAATGTATGCATTTAAATAGCTAACAAACCTTAGGCTTGAGGTTAAATAAGCAGCCATCTAGCAGAGGAACAACAAGTCCACATGGAAGAAGGACACCAGACTGTGGGATCATGAGGTGTATATGGGACCAGTTGACAGGCAATCGAAGACCACAAACAAACAAAAAGCATATCAATGAAAATGAGGGAGGTCAGGGCAGAGACCCAAAACCCATCTGTAATTAATGGGGTGTCACCTCACAGAAAGTTCACAAGGAAGGATGAGTCAACCAGGGCACATTACAGAACTGATGAAACACACAATGTTGCTCTGGTTCCTTGAGGCTTCTTCACCCCCTACTATCATGAACCCAGTTCTTCCTTTCTCTGTCGCCTAGACTGCAGCATGTCTACAGGTACAGATAAGAGAAAAGAGCTCACTACACATGAAATCCAGGAAAACAATTGCAGGGATAGAGACATAACCACCACCACCACCACTCCTCCCCTGGGGCATGAATAACAGAAACCATAGGGAAAGGGAGATAGCAGTCAGTGTAAGATATGAGAATAATAGTAGTTTATAGTTTATCAGGGGTCACAAATGAGGGAGGGGGAGGGGAAGGAAAAAGAGGAGCTGATACCAAGGGATCAAAAAAAGTGAACAAACAGAAAATAATAATGGCAACGTATGTACAAAGATGTTTGATACAATTGATGTATGGATTGTTATAAGAGTTGTAAGAGCCCCCAATAAAATGATATATAAATTTTACAAAAAGGAACGAAAATGATGAGTGTCAGACACAGGGCACAAAATTCAATAACACTCATTTGTGACAGCAGAACTATGTCGACAGAAATAAGATCTGTCTTTAAAAAGCTAAGAAAATATGGAAGTGGCAAAAATATGGTAATTTAAGTTACAGATCATGGAGGAACCTCAAAAACAAGAGGTTTTAACTGATGTCAAAACTTTGGGTTTCTAAAATGTACGATTTTGGATTAGCAGTTCTCTCCTTCCAACTTTAAGTCCAAAGAAATATATCCATTTCTGTAATTTTGAACAGGTGTGTTCACTTAATGGGTTTTCTATTCAGAACTTTCTATTTGTAGTGTGCTTCTTGCTTCAAAAAGACATCATTTACATTTGAGGCAGTCTGTGTGATGGAGCCTGAGTCACCAAGGGCTGAAAGGAAACAGTTAAAAACGCACCACGAGCTCTATATTTTCTAATGGCTATTTTTTGATATAAACTTTATAATCTATCAAACTTTCAAAAGATACCTTGTTTTTGTTTTTTTGAAACTGTCATAGTTAGAATTGGATTCTGTAACACAGCGGTAAGTAGGTTTCGAATCAATTTACTAATATTTGTTAGTTTCTAATAAGAATAGATTTATGTCTAATTTGTGACATTTTAGGTTCTGTTTCAGTGATAAGATTTTGTTGTCATTGTTCCTTTGACTAATTAATGTTACATATTGTATTACTGCACCTATTACTACAGTCAAGGGTGATTTTGTGCGTGTAAATCAATGAAACATTGTCCAGTCCTGTGCTAGCCTGATCTTGGATGTGTTTGAACTCACAGCTGATGTATTAGTCTTCTTAGTGAGAGTTTCCCTCAGTTGGTTTGACCCTCCAATTTACCAAACATCACATTCAGTGTTTTGTCTTTCCTGGTGATGTTTTCATAGTAAGCAAAATCAGCCTCACTTTTAGGAAGTATTCTGATTGTAGTTCTTTAAAAAATGTTTTGTTTGTTCATCCATATTCTTTACCTATGTGAGATAGCTAAGGTTTATTGTGCCAACCTTAACACATGGGGGATTAATTGAAGAGTGGAGAGCTAAATGGCTCAGTGAGCCTCGCCTTTATAGTTCTCGGGTCTCTTGTTCTCTGATGGCCGGACTGAGGTGCAGTCGCCTTAGCCAGTTCCCTGCTTCAGCCGGCAAGGCTCACTTCCTGCAAGAGAGCCCTGAGAAGAAGCCACTTTGGACCTAGCCTGATGTGGTTCTGGATGCTGTGGCAGTTGCATGGAGACCCCTGCCAGCACTGAGATTCTGACATGCTCACTGATTCAGCATTCTTCCTGCAGTTGACATCATTGTGTTTGTTTTCTGAGATTGAAGAGGATTTTGCAGTTTGGTGTTATACATATGGGCTAATGTTGGACTTTTGGACTTAGACAGCACTGGGTTGGGATGCTTTCTTAATGTACACTTACCCTTTATATCAAACTCTCTCTTATACATATGAGCTTCTGTGCATTCATTTCCCTAGTTTACCCAGACTTTCACACTATGTCACAATTCAAATGTAAAAGTTTTTCTTCTGCCTTATAGGTTTACATTTTCCAGCAGTTGGATGCCTGCATACCCTGCATATGAGATGATTAAGAAGATGATGCCTTGGGTTAGATACTCCTTAGTCATCAAAGTGGTATCTCTGCTTTTAAGTCTAGTTGAATTTAAAGCATTGACAAAAAAAAAAGACAGAATGCCTATGAAGATGTTTTCACGAATGGATGAATTGCTAACATTGCTTACTCATCTATCCCTCCCAAAATTAGAACACAGCTACCTGCTTGGCTACTTTGAAAGCTCCATGTACCTTCTTATTTCAAGAAAGATAATGTGGTGGCACTGGTGGTTGCTAGACATTGGTCAGGACCCCCTTGCTATGTGGGTGTCCAATGAAAGATGACTCAGAACCTAAAGATGAAACAGAACCTAAAATGTCACAAATTAGACATAAATCTATTCTTATTAGAAACTAACAAATATTAGTAAATCGATTTGAAACCTACTTACCGCTGTGTTACAGAATCCAATTCTAACTATGACTGTTTCAAAAAACCATCTATCTACAGAACAACCATCTATCTACAACTTTAATGCCCCCCTTTATACGATGAAATGTACTGATAAGCAAGGTTCTGCTCTTGTGAATGTAAGTTACTACAACTGTCTTTCTGAATATACGTTAATGGAAGTTTTCCCCTAATATTAATTCCCAATGGTCACCATAAGGCAGAGCTCATTCATTTAATAGTTCCGTCTGTGGAAATCAGTAACGCATGGATTTCAAATCAGAGGTCATCTATACTTGTATTACTTCCTTTCCTTAACAGTGTATAAATTCTTTGTCATTGGATAAGCTAATGATACTATCAATAGAACTACTTCATACCCCAATGGGGTCATTGATAATACTCTTTGACAGAGAATGATAATAAGACCTTTAAAGTAAACCAGACCCATATACAATCCATAGACAACTAAATAGATTATGGCTTCTATTTAATTCTAACCCCAATTTAAGAATAATTGATTCTTTTGACACATCCTTGATGATACTCACCCTCGTGACAATATGACTGCAGATATAGGTGTTACTAAAAAGTGTTGTGAAGATAGCATACCATGCCTGGCTATCAAAAAGAATAGCATTAAAGGCTATTTAATTCCTTAAAGCCTTAAAGGCTTGTCTTCAAACAAACAACCATCTAAGCAAGAAGCCAGCAAAATCCATGTGGAAGCAGCACACCAACCTGTGTGATCCAAGGATGATAAAAAACAAACTCCAAATCTGAGGGAGGGAAAGGTATCAGAACTTAAATTGCAAATAATTCATATGCTGGCATCCTATATAGATTATGTTTCTGGTCAATTCCCTCTGACCTTAGATAGGGATCTTAAATAAACTTGCAAAGAGAGACTAGAATAAGCTTGATTATGGAAGATAAAATTAAGTTATAATGCAGTACTTGGTCACATATGATCTCCCTCTTGACCCATTTTGGATTCATGCCGGTTTTTTTTTCTAAATGTCTCCTGTTTTTTTCTTTACAGAGGATTTCTATCTGGCTTATTTTAATATTATCATTGCTCTTTGCTTTTTAGACGCAGTTGCCCTTTTTGTTGTTTTTTAATAGTTTTTTTTCATTTGTTTGTATGCATTCCACTATATACATCACAGGTAGGGTGTAGATATGGAGATGATAATTGGTGGATGGATAATTGAGGAGCTTGGAAGGGGGTTGGTTGAAGGGAATAATGAGTGTAGGATGATGCAGAATGACCTAGAACTGGCTGGGGAGATGTATATAGAACTATTTTTTAATGACTAAATTTTGGAAGTATATGGTATGTGATATTTCAATAAAACTATTGGAGAGAAAAAGAACGGAAATACCATGTGTTGGCCTAGACACCTTAGGCCTCAAAGTAATATCCCTGCTGTTCCACAAGTCTTGTGAGCTTGATTTACCCAATGTAATTGCATCTTTGATCGCTTGACTGTTGCTTCCATGAACATTGATAGTGAGTCCAAGCAAGACAAAATTCTTGACAATCACTTTCCATTTAGGATTATCTTATCTACTTGTCTGAATGTGAATATTTTAATCTTTATATTGAGTTATAGTCTATACTGAAGACTGTAATCCATGACCATCAAGAACATTCAAGTCCTCTTCACTTTCAGCAAGCAAGTTTGGATCATTTGAAAGTGGCAGGTTGTTAATGAGCATTCCTCCAATCCTGATACCACACTTTTCTTCATAGGATTCAGTTCACTGATTATTTGCTCTGCATATGAACTGAGTAAGTATAGTGAGGGGATACAATGCTGATGCACACCTTTCTTCACACCATGGAATATTCCTTTGTTTTGTTCTCACAACTGCCTTCTGATCCATGTACAAGTTTCACATGAGTGTATATAATAATAATAATAATAAATAGTGAAGGGAGACAGTGGACAGTGTGATATGATAAAATAATAATAATTTATAAATTGTCAACAGTTCATGAGGGAGGGGAAAGCAGGAAAGGAATGGAAAAAGGAAGTGCTAATACCAGGGGCTTAAGTAGAAAGAAAATGTTTTGAGAATGAAGAGGGCAACCAATGTACAAATGTGTCTGGCACACAATGGATGGCTGTATGGATTGTTATAAGAACTGTATGAGCCCCCAATAAAGTGATTTAAAGGATAGAAAAAATAATTTCTTCTATTACTTTAATTTTAACCAACCATCCAGTGCCTTCCTGAACCACCATAATATTTTTTATAACCTCTAATTGAATTGTCACTTTTTAATTGCACATTCTCCAGTGCCATCTTAGGATTGTTCAGCATTCTTTATGGTCTATCAGTTCTAGAAGGTAAAGAATCCTACCAGTCTCTTTTTAATCCCAGTACATGTGTAATAGTCTATATATACTATATATATGTCATATATATATATGTCATCATGTCTATTCCAACTCACAGCTACTCTCCCCAGGCTCTCTGAGACTCTAATTCTTATAGGAGCAGATAAGCTTGTCTTCCCCAGGGAGATGCTAGTGGGCTTGAACGGACAGCCTGCGGACTAGCAGCTGAGGACACTCTAGCTCCATAACATGTGTCATATTTTATGTAATTACTAGAACTTAATATTTGATAGTACTTAAAATATGCATCAAACAATTCACAATGTCACAGTTATATCTAAAAATCTATGATAAGGAATGTATTTCTAAAGTTAAATATTCTTGTATATAGTATAACTTCATCTTTCTTCCTCTGCCTTGTTAAACCTTGTGGCTTGTCACTAGGTTTCCAGAAATAAATTTTTGATGTTTTATTTAAGTTCTCACTTTGCTGCCTTTGGTTACTATTTTTTTCATTTTATATCTCATAGAAAATGGAATTTGTGATCATATATGTCATCTTTTTTGAAGTTACTGTGAAGTTACCAATTAGCTAAAATCTAATGACTTTTGGATTGACCTTTTACTAAGGGAAATAAAATGCTTATCCGAAGAGAAAAATAGCAGTCTTCCTATTGAAGATTCTTTATCTAATCTTGACATATAGAAATATTTGCTTTCCCCTTGAATTTTACTTAGTCATAAGTTTTTAGCTCAAGTTTCAATTATAATAGCTGACAAACATTTAATGCTGGGGAAAAAATGAATGGCTGCGTCCAAATAACATACTGTTCTTTGAGAAACATCACTTAAAATATCAAATTTACTTCAGACCCAGTTCTGAAAACAACTCCTTTGAGTCTTTTATCTTCTGCAATCATTGCTTTTATCCATGTATTGGCTTTTGGACAGGTGGGATAGATAGATCATTTCTGAAAAAATATATACATTTATAAAAAATGCACCCATTAAACTCTACTAAAATATTTATGAATAAGAAACTAAATTTAATGTGTTCATTTTTATAATAAATTTAAAGTATTCATGTTTAATTAAAAGTGATATATAAATCATGCTGTTTGCTAGCACTATTGACTGTGCTGTTCCCATACCACCAAACTTAATATAAAATTAATTGTTAATTTTCTTGCCTGTAATATGCTCTTCAGTAAGACATATGCTGATTATTTGGACATGAGTTCATGAAATATTAAACTTCACAAAGGGGACTCTGTGATGTCTTAAAGTAATTTTCAAGGATTGATACTACTCTCAATGTTTAATGCAGCCCCTATAGCCACCTTAAAAATGTTTTGATGTACAACTTTTAAAATATATCTGTGCATCAAGTTTCTTTTACAGTCAGTTGCATGGTTATTACTTTTAAGAAGCACATTTAGTAGGAGAATATGACTCTTCAGAATAGAAAAAAATGGCTTATTTTTTTACACAATCAGATACACAACTGTGTAACAATCTCAAGTTTTCTTACTTTATAATACTTGGAGACCTCTGGATTAGCCTGACCTAACATAAACAAATGCAGCATTTCAGCAATCCTTCACATGTCTGTTCTGAACAAAACTCCAAACTGAAATAGTCACTAACAGCAAAGTAATTGATGATTAACTTAGGGAGTACTTGATTCTATCTACAAGAAGGTTAGCATGACCTTGAATGACAAGATGATATTACTTATGTTATATGCACTTCATGCTTTGTTAGGATAAGAGTTATCTCATTTTGTGAAAAGACCAATCTGAAAAACTTGACCAGTAAATGTTACTGTGACATTGCCCTCTCTGAACCAGAGCCACCATCCTTAATGAATGCCATTTTATTTCTACTATTTTTCTGCCTGAAAATAAGACATACTGACTCTTTCTTTAAATAGAAATCTAATCCCCTTTTTTCCAGGTAAACGAAAAGCATATCTTCCAATATTTTCACACCATACCTGAGAGCAAAGAGATCTTTCTACTCTATCTCTCCAGAAAATTCTATCATGTTGAACTAAGCTAGTATATATTCTCTCTTATGCCAAATTCATTTAGGCCTCAAAGCTGCACCATTCCCGTTGCCTGGTTTATGTTCTTTTCACTTGAAAATTTCTTCTACCATATCTCTACCTACTCAGCAAATTTCAGAATATGCGGTTTAACACAGTATTTATGATGGATAAAGCCTATGTTTAGGACAGGCTACCAAAGCTGCATGTAGCCAAAGTTACCCAGACTTCTTGGTTATTTAATTCTAAATATCCCCACTGACCCTACACTTGGGAGATATACATTGGAGTATGCACGAGGACGCAGCAACTCTGGACCAGGAGGTCAGTCATTCCAGGCGATTGCTTGAAATGAAGTAATTGGCACGGATGTTTGAAGCTACACTCATTTTGATTCATATCTCCCTCAAATGAAGGTAACAAACATTTCCCCCCATTCACATTATTAAAATGAACTCTGCCTTGGGCAGGCAGCTCTACTCTGTTTGTATTTTGTCTGCCTTTCAACTTGAGGGATTCTTTACACAGGAACCCCTCTGCTCGGAGTAATTTCCTCTGAACAATTTTTTTCAGCAGTAGTTCAAAGTCTTTTCTAGGCTCTTGTTAGTCCAGGAATTCTGCTGACACCTGCCAAACTGAGTGTAATTTTTATGGTATTATAAAATTTTGTGGTATAGTTTTCAGTATGGGAGCAGCATGCTAGTGATAGACAAAACAGTGATATATAAGTGGTGAATAGAAGTCCAAGTTCAGGGCATCTGCTCTTGGTCAAAATTCTCTTTCACTGCTATTTCTGAAGGAGAAAGATCCTTTTCTCAGCTACAACAAGCACAAAGAAAAACAATGGAAGGAATATGCATAGTCAACCCAAGAAAGATAATTAGTCAGTGATCAATCATTACAGGAAATAATATATGATGAAGAAATTATAATGATAATTAAAGAAATTAAAACTGCCCTGAAGTAATTAGCACAAACCAATAATCTAAGAGTTAACTAAATACTATTTGGAATGTTTTGATAAATGGATGCTCGGGGCTGAGCCCCGGTGGTGTAGTGGTTGTGCGCGGGACTGCGGCCCACTGGGATGGAGGTTCGATTCTGGCTCCCAAGAGCAAAGGCTGGGCCTCCTCCCACCATCAGGGCAGTGATGCCTAAAAAAAAAAAAAAAAATGGATGCTCATTCAATTTTGGAGAAATCTCTCTGTCTTTTGATTGGAAAAAAATCCATACCCCCCATTCCATGAAAAGATGATCTAAAAAATGCACACATAATTGAGCAGTGCCATTAATATCATGCACAAGTAAAGAAACTGAAGATAATTAAAAAATAGTTGCAGTGAGTTGCCAGAAATTCAAGCTGGATTCAGAAGAGGACTTGGAATGAGAAATAGTATTCATTGTTGATGTCATATAGATAGAGCTGAACTGAAAGTGGAGAATATCAGAGAAAGATGTTTATGTGAGTTTTATTGACTACACAAAGATGTGAGTATGAGGATCAGAATATCATGGAAAATATTTCAAAGGATGAAAAATGCAGAATATTTAACCATACTCATTTATAATCTGAATATAAACCAAGAGGTAAGTTGCCTGAACCAAATAAGACACTTCATGGTTTATCATCAGGAAAGATTTGAGTCAGCATTTGTATCCTTTCACCATATAGATAGAATTTGAAGATAATTGCAAAAGGGTTGCAATGGTACAGGGAGTTGCAAAATGAAAT
Source organism: Nesogale talazaci (assembly GCA_004026705.1). NCBI lineage: Eukaryota > Metazoa > Chordata > Mammalia > Afrosoricida > Tenrecidae > Nesogale > Nesogale talazaci. Next base: position 175,148 of record PVJH01001790.1, on the reverse strand, counting down.
AAGTATGGTAACAGGATACACTCTGTGTCAGACAGGGATTTCTAGAGAAATGAAACAATGAGAATATATATATTTGCTTTTAAATTCCTTCATTATGTTGATGTACGTATATACATACATAATTTAATAGCAAAGTAGTACAGAGAGTTCAGTTCAACTCACTTCCATGGGACAGTTAATGTACAGGGAAGTCATTAAATGCATGGGGACTGCCAGGTCCAAGGTCAAGGAAGCAGACAGCAGAGTCCTCTCTTAGGCAAGGCAAGCAGCTAGCAGCAGGGTGGATCACCAACAGTTAGTAGCTCAAAAACATAGAAAAACAGACCCAGATGGGATATTGAATGCAGGCAATGCAAGGGAACAGGATACACCAGCCTAAAGATCAAGTTCTGTCTGCACCAGTAGCCTGGTGAAGCACGTTTCCAAAGAATCTCAAGCTCTAGAGACATGACCCACAGATTGGGACAGAGAACTAGTTCAAGTGGTAGCACATTTGTGGTTGTTACATAATCTCATGTGAATTGGAAGATTCAGATTGAAGGGTGGAGTCTAGCCTGTCAATCTAGTACTAGCTTTATGACCTCACTTGGAGGCACTAAGCAGATAAGTGTCACTGGAGGTGGGACACATGTTCACTCCACGTGAGTCATCTCTGTGGAGAAGACATGGTGAGAGGCTGATGGAGCCAGACCTTTGAAGCCAGAGAATCCATATGAAGACCCCTACCAACACTGAGATGCTTTCAATGTCTTTAGTTCCACAAGACTTCCCACCTCCTGGCCTGTGATCTTCCTGTGTTTGGTGTCATTGTATGTGCTTCATGAGTCTGAAGAGAACTTTATAGGTTGGTATCAGACATGTGGGCCAATATCGCACCAATGGACTTGATCTGGACTGGGCTGGTATATTTTCTTAATATTCAACTGCTCTTGTATATAAAGCTCCTTCTTATACACACGAGCCTTGCTGGATTTGTTTCCCTAGTCGTCGAACCAGACTAGCACAATGCTCTAGCATGCTCTGATCACCTGAGACCAAGAGAAAAGGGAGTGAGCTGTGCCAAGCCATTTATCACTTTGTCCTCCAATTGAACTGCAACCCGATTATTTCCATATGTTCCTATTGGCTGGGTTGGCAAAATAAACCTAACTTTCACAGTCCACCCATTTGCCAGCTTGGCACCTGTACAGAATTATTTAGCCATATATAATTTTCAGATACTTAATGAAAACACACTTACAAATAACATCAAATATCTCTCATATATATAAATGAAACCACACTGAATCTAATTTTATCCGATACATCTGTACATGAACAAAGGCAAGATATTCAATATGCACATATAAAGAAGAAATACCAACCATCACAAACTCTGCTTTTGCAATTGATCACATGGTCATAACTAACAGGTAGAACTACCTTCTCCTGTCAATCAGGTCATAGCCAATGAAGCCTCTGTGTGGACGTGGCCTTCTCCTGGGAATTTTGGGAACTCTTGTCTTCTTCCCTGGCAGGAAAACACTCTCTGCTTCACCTCCCCATGAGACATTCCTGATGACAAGCCAAATGGAGCTATGTTGATGGAGCCAGTGCCCAAGAGCTGGAGAAGCCATGTAGAGACTCATGCCAGCACTGAGATGCTTCCATCTCCCAGGATTCACAGGACTTTCAACCCACTGACCTGTGATCTTCTTGCATTCAGCATCATTGCATGTGTTGTGTGTCTGGAGAGGAATTTATATACTGGTACTGGACATATGTGTTAATATCAGTCGTAAGGCCTTGATCTGGAGTGAACTAGGATGTTTTCTCAATATACAATTAGTCTTTTATATAAAAAACTCATACACATATGAGTTTCTATAAATTTATTTCTCTAGTCAACTCAGACTAACACTCATTCTCTTATATACATAAATATTAGCATATACTTCACATATCATTCACATATCATTTAATCGTATTAAAAAGTTTGTGCAATCATCACTACAATGAAATTTAGAGCATTTTCTTCTAACACTCAAACTCATTATTGTTAGAGTGTCATTTTCCCCCATTATTCCTGCCTTGCTGCTAGAAAGTGATCAATACCAGTTACTGTCAATACAGATCCACTTACCTTAGATTGCATATTAAGAAAATATTCACAAACAATAAGTAAAGAAGCATGCAAACAAATGAAATCAACAATAACTAGCTAAAAGCTAAAAAATGCTAAAAAATAAAAGAAGTTGAAAATATTAACAACTGAAACAACTTTTTTAAAGGAGCTTGTATCAAGGGCTCAAGTAGAAAATATTGGAAAATGTATGTGGAAATATGTGTGCAAATGTGCTTGATACAAATGATGTACTGAATGTTGTAGTAGCTGTAAGAGCCCTCAATAAAATTTTAAAAAAAGGGAATGAGTATCATATTTGTACCTAAATACATCTGCCATAACAACATCATAAAACTCTATGTCTAATAACATGGCTAGTCACATTGCTTGACTGTGATAGCTTAGATACACTCTAGGTTTAATCCATGTGTGGATCCTAAAGATGGAATTTGGGCATCCATTGTCATCCATAGTTTTCTGAAAACCAGGTGTTCACAATTTAAGCTCTGATACTATTCCATCCTTTGGGTTTGGATTATATGATTTACAATCCTTGAATGATATCCTTGGATTTAGATGATACCTTTCTTAGATGGCTGCTTGTTCTAAGACAAGAATTTCAGGTACCAGAGGTTGCCCTTTCTGATAGCTAGTACCTTCTAATTTCTTCACCACATGTTGCTATAGCACTTATATACCTTCAATGTTCTCTTCATGAAAGCAAGCATTAAGCAGGACAACTAATTTTGCTAAAATGAGGGCTAAAATTTAATGCTAGCCCAAGATGAAAGAATACAACCTTAATGAGCAAAAAAAAACAAAGCTTGAAGAAAAACAAACACACTGCAGGATTACAGGAAGACTCTTAACAACTTCAGATATGTAGATGACAAAACCTGTTCTGCTTGAAACACAGATGAAGATCAAGGACTAAGGCCTTCATTATGGATTCCACCTCAACAAGAGGAAACAAAAATTCTTGTGACCGGACCAATAAATAGCATTATGATAAGTGAAGAAAAGACGGAAAGTTGTCAAGAATTTTACTTGAATCCACAATCAGCACCCCTGCAGAAAGAAGTACAGCTGGAAATGCTCCTTAAAAGTGAGGATGCAGACCTTATCTCACCTACTTTGAACATGTTAAAAGGAGAAGCCAGTCCCTGAAGATGGATGTCATATAGAGTGAAGTAAGTCAGTGTTAAAAAGAAGATCCTCAATGAGATGAATTGATATACTGGTGATAAAAATGGGCTGAAACATAATAATGATTTTTTGATGCTGACCCAGAAACATGTGGTGTTTGATGGCACCTAGTAATATAATGTCCCAGGACGTCATGCTTGGTAAAGTGGAGGGGTTGTGAAAAATGGACAGATGTTCAGTAAAATGGAATGACTCAATGAGCTCAGGCGTAAAGATAATTGTGAGGTTGGTCTAAGAGGGAGCATGCTTCTGTCGGTTGTGCATGGGATCATTATGGGTCGGAATGAACTGGATGGCACCTAACAACAACAAAAATTACAAATGGCAAGGTTTCATAATTATTTTTAGCAGAAAAGTGTATGTGGTCTCGATGTCTTCGTGTTGGTTTAAAAGTACTGACCTAGTCCAGTTGAATCCTGTTAATTCTTCAAGGCCAAAGCAAGTCCGCTATAATCCAGAGAATGTCCATTAATGTGTTTAGTTATCATTCACCGACTACTCATTCTTTGGCCCAGACACTGTATAAGATATTGGAAACATAGAGACAGATAGAGTCAAATTTTCTACCCCCAAAATGTCCATGTGACATTCCTCTGTTCTATGTCTAGGATAAGGCACCTTTGAGTTTAGTTTGCATGAAAAGTCAGTCCTTCTGAGCACAACTCACCAATCTTTTGTAGATGCCATAGAGATAATTATGTACACGCTTCCCAAACAAATATGTATATGACTATATCATTGATCTATAAAATATCAGTACTAGAGTTTGGAAGATATTATAGAGGCAAGATTTTAATTATTTTTATTAATAATCTATCCATCTATATCCCAATCCTTATCCTTCCTTCCATCCATTCATTCATTCTTCCTTCCATCCAACTAGCTAGCTGTGTTTTAGAATATTTTGTATCCAGTGTGAGAGTCATGAAAATTGTATCTGAACAGAAAGTATAAGAGAAGAGTTTATAATATACAAAGTCCTCAGAGATATAAACTTCAAGTGTTAGTTCCACTTTTTCATTCCCTGGTGATTATTTTACTTCTTTCCTTCTTCCAACTTGAAATTTAGCTTTTGTTAGTCTTTACTTTTGAAATAATCTACTTAGCTGATTTTCTTGAATCTTAGGGTAATTAACAATAGGCATTGTTCACCTTATAGTTGTTTCTTAACTTGTTATCCCTGGTTGATTTCATTAGCTGCATGGATTAGTCTTGTGTATAAATGTACATATGCAGTCACTCCTGAAATTCTATCTTGAATCCTAACTTCTGCAAAGCTTCTGATTTGTGTTTCTGAATTTCTACTAAAAGTTTCTATTTATATGTTTTAAAGATCCCTGTCTACATTGCGTTTGTCTATCTTCAACATACCCATCAGATTTACTAAAAAGTAAATTGCTTCACGGGCATCTCAGTCCCTGGTTGTTGATAGTCAATCAAGGCCTTTCTCAGCCTCATCTCCATGTGCCTTGATGTCATAAATCCATTCCACTTCACATACTTTTACCATTTATTTATTTTTTTAAACCAGGAATGGAGTTTCTTACCAGAGTCTTTAAAAAATACATTTTCTGAGTTTAGTTCAAGTGTTAGTATTTTTTAAAAACACATATAGCAGGAATAGTTCATTTTCCTCCTTGAAAAATTACTTTTTCCCTTCCTCAGGTGACCTCTTTTGCTCATGTTATTCGTAAAACACCCTTGATAACAATCATTATTTGTAAAATGCTTATTTTCTCTATTTGACTAAATTTCTTCAGGGAATAAACCAGGAGTATTATTTACCTGTATATCCTCAGAATCTAATAAGTTTCTAACACATAGAAGATACTCAATAAAGTCTAGGGGAATTAAATTGCATTCCCAACATTTAAGAGTCTAAGAAATAAACAGATTTCCTTCTACATAGGGCTTTGTTATTATAATTTTGAAAGGCATATAAATGTGAATATAAAATTTTCAATCATTTTACTTATTAAATTAATGGAAAAAGTAACAACAGAAAATGTGTGTACCAGTTCCTGAGCCACAGAGTGCTCTTTACCTTACATCATGATTTGAGGTGACGTCACTCAGTTTGTCTCATTCTAATTTCTAATGATAATGGGTGAAAGGAAGTTTTGACTCTTTCAACTTTCTTGGTTATGGTTTTTTTTATAACCTCCTATTTTAGGTTCATAAGTTTGGTGATTAACTAAGTGCTCAATGGTACATTATTAATAGGCCACAGATACTTTATCATAAATAAGGAAATGTTATCAACCCATAATTATTTGTTTCCCTGCCCAGTCTTCTATTTTGTTTCGAAAATGGATCAGGCAGAAGTGGATCTGCCATTCATTCTAGGTATCTGGAGAGCCAGAGTCTAATAGAGAGTCAGCATAACGTATGAGAAAGGTGGTAGGGAAATAAGGGTTGACTAGCATTCATGAGTCTCTTCCTGTGAGGAGAGACACATTGAAGGGTGTTTCAAGGAACTGTGACAGAGAGGCTGTACACAGGGCTGTTTTCAGGTGTGGACCTGGTAAAGGAGTGTTGAACTCCGACAGAAGAGACTGCAGTATGACGAGGGTGAGGGGACAGCTAAAGTGGTGGGAGCCTGGAATATCTACTCTTGACTTTTCTCTCCTCTAAACTTTGATCTCTTATAAGTATTCCTCACTGGGTAGAGTAAAGAGATCTGATAGCCAAGTCCTTTAGCATTTTGCTCTCAGAGAAAAGAGAAGATTGGTGAAAGATACAGGGGAGCTCTTAGGGGGCGAAAATGACCCGTATTCCCCACAGAAAGTTTGAGGCAGAGTACCGGGAGCCTCATGAGAAAATGGGAAAGGGGGAGGAAATGTAATGCACGAGGTGGAAATCCACACAAGTGGAGCCTTGTATTCATAAAGCAGACTTTGTAATTTATTGTGAATGAGCCACTGGTGTTTCAGAGCAGTGGGGAAGTCATTGAAGAACTTCTGAAACCATCCAGGGGCGAGATAGTAGAGGTGTGGGGTAAAGAAAGAGTGGAAAGGGTGGAATAAATGGTGGCCAGATTCAGGATAAAATTTGAAAACAATGCTATTATGATATACTGACGTTGGCTGTGAGAGACAGATGATCATGTGCAGGTCTTATTTTTATTTGGATGGAAAGAGATAAAAAGAAGTAGGTTTATGTGGTTATTAAGTATAAAGGAAGAGCTATCGTATGTAGTTGTAGCTTTGACCTTCACCAGAAGAGAGATGGTATATGGCTCTAGACACAGCGGTGACCAACCTCAGGAAGGAAAGTAGTTAGGTGGGAATATACTAACAATAACCCTTGGGGAATTCTACACTGAAAATTTGATAATGCAAATAGCCCAAGCAAAGAACTAGACAGGGATCACTATCAGTTACACCAATATTTGAGAGTGCATTGAAAATTACTTGGGTGGTATTCCTCAAAACAATGTGTCAAGAAAAATTTATAACAATAAGCATCATTAATGCCAATGAGTGACACATTTAAAGAAAGTTAAATGGGCAAATGTCCTACTAGGCACATATTTACCACAATGAAATTAATTACTAAATGATTAAAAATGAGAAAAACCTAGAGTTAGAATGAAAAATAATTCGAATATATAAGTCAGTGGTATAATTGATGTCCTGGGAAAATTTTAAAGGGATAGAAGTAAAATTGATGCAATTTTGGTAATGGTGAGGCATGATTAAAAGTGCTCCTTTTATAATGGCCCTGGAATTTCTCACTGTGTCCCCACTACAAAGATGCCTCCTTCTTACAACCCAGGGTGTACTCTCTAAAATTGACCAATCCCATCTACTGTGCTGCACATAAGCATGTTCCAAACAATCATTTGCTGAGAGTTACAGATAAATAGGTAAAAGAGCCATTATTAAAGCATTTCATTTAGGATATTTGAAATTATTTGAAGGTGTGTGGAAATTTCTAGAATTGCTTAATCTTAAAACATAATCTTAAAACATAACCATATTCTTGTAATTAACAAAGGGTATTTCCAAGACACTGTCACTTTTCAAAATGCGGCTGGTAGGAAAAAATGGCCCCCAAAGATATCCACATCCAAATCCTCGAAATCTATGAATATACAAGGACGTTATTAATATAATTAAGCTAAGGAACCTAATCCATGTGGAGAGTATCTGAATTATCCGTGTGGTCCTGATGTGACCAGAACAGGCCTTTCAAGGCAGAGAACTGTTTCAAATTTCTCTCAGAGCGAGGCAGCATTGCTGACTTTACAGACACAGGAAGGTCAAAAGCCAAGGAATGGGTGTGGCCTCTAACACTGGAGAAAGAATCCCTCTCAAGTCTCTAAAATATATGCAACCCTGCTCATGCTGTGACTTTAGCACAGTGAGAGCCATTGTGAACATCCGACCTGTAAGAAAGGAAAAATAATATATATATATATATATATATATATATATATATATATATATATAATCTTAAGTCATAGTTGATTGTATTTTGTGTATAGTAGCAACAGAAAATATATATAGTGCTGTAAGTTAAAGAAAAAAATCACTGAATAAAAAACAAGTCAAATGGTTACTTTGAGGATTTTGAACAGAAGCTATTTACAGATCTTCAGATTTGAGGGTCTGTTTAAATCAGATTAGATGTTCCCATTCCATAACCTGGATCCTTATCCACTCTTCCCTATTGTTCAGTAAAGTTGGCATTTATTCCCTTGCTGTGGATAACAGACATGCATTCAGAGAAATTAGTTAATAATAAGCAACATAAGTAATAATGATGTTCATCATTGTTCGACCCCCTTTTTAAGGTCCCAGGACATCCCAAAGCTTTCTCAGTGTTCTATTCTTCATGGACGTTTCCGGAGTCCGAGTAAAGTTGGAACAGGGAGGATTCCACGACATTTCCTTTCAGCTGTCTGAGTTCCTGCTGGTCTCGTGCAGCAGGGAAGTGGGTACGTTTGCATGGGCATCTTCATGCAAGAAAGGGACACACTAATAGATTCTAATCGGTGTCACCGGCTGTCTGTCAAAGTCAAAGTCAACTTGCTGGGACTCTGAACGGACGTGCATCCCACCTAAAGAAAGACCCAGCTCAGTGACTTGTTTTTCAAAAGTGATGCATGCACCAGCCAAACAGAAGGATGACAGTGCCCTTTTCTGCCTTTGCCCTCTATTGTTTTGCAGGTGGGGGGAGGCAAATAATCAGGGACATCAGGTGTAAGTTGCCCATTAAACTAATTAACAGCCCTTGAGGGAGCTTCCTGTGCCTGCCTCTTTGTCCACTAACTGGCAGAAAACTAAGTGACCAGGTGGTTTTTAGGTATTGTATCTTCGCCAAAAGCTACTGGCGGACGGGTTTAATTTCTATCTTCAATGGTAGGATTCGGGCAGCTCAGTTTCTTGGCCCAAGTTCCTTTTCTTTTGATCTTGTCTAAAACCAACCTAATCAATATCCTAACAGTTGTCTTTTTTTTTAACACAGTAGGTGAATTTATTTTATTTTATTTTTTGTGTGTGATCCAAACGAGTTTTATGAAAGTTAAAAGAAGTTTCAGATTCACACAGGCCCCCATAAGATCCCTCACCCCTGTCTGCCTGCCAGAGAAGAGAGAGAAAAGAGTGGGAGAGGAGAGAGAGAGCGAGAGAGAGCGAGAGAGGGGGGGGGGATTTATTGATAGGAATCCTGGAAAATAACTGACCCATTATTATTCTTCAAAAACATTCACAGCATTGCTTCTTGTGCAGAAAAGATATTGTAATGGCAGAGGGGGTCTTTGGAGTGAGACAACACTGGGCTTGAATTCCAGATTATTGCTTCATTTGTTGCGAACAAAATTATATAACTCCTTTTTGTTTCTTCATTTGGAGACAATGCCTATAAATTATGGCAGTTGCATCTCTCTTTGGCATGACAATACTCAATACATAAACATGATCATTAATTAGATTATAATGGTGTATACTGTCCTGCATTAAGTGTAGCTGCAAGGTTAGAAACACAGGACCATTAGCCCGTGCAACTGAGGCCTGGATTTGAATCGTTGATCACAACCTTGGGCAACCCCAGAGTACTGGACTTGTGTTTCTTCTCAATGCCTGGTTTTTAAGAAGTGGATAGCCATTAGTCCATGACACCCACCTCTGGGCATATTTCAACTGCAAATGTTAATTTTTCATTCCACCAAGGGGAGGTCTTTCTTTCTTTGCCTTGACTCCTCGATGGGGTAAGACAATTGATAGTCCCTGTGAGGTCCTACAGCGATTCCATTGTGTCATAAAGGACGCCAGGCTGGCATGCTTAAAAAGCACACCTCCTAGTTCATTTTAATTAAATTATAACTGCCTTAATTAAGAGATGTTTGAAGAATCTCAAGACCCAGTGTTAGCCTTACTGAGCGTGAATCTTCATGGACGTGGCTGGTGTTGTGTCACAGGCAGAGCACTATGGGGCTGCTTATTTCTTTCATCTCCAGACTATAAAAATCAATTCAATGACAGGAGCCGTTGGGAAGTGAGGTATTTCATGGAAAGGATATGAGAGTATTTGTTTGTTGGGTCTGTGAGGCAAGTTCAAAGATGCGGACTTTTGTTTTTTGAAATGATGGTGAGCAGCCTTGGTTTCATGTCGAACATCAGGGGTCCGTGCAGGATGTAAACATTTCCTGCTGGCCATGTCTGTTTCTATAATGGTCACCCCATTCATTCTGTGCTACTTGCACTGTCATGCTGCCAAGATTTCCTGTGTTCAACAAGGAAGGTTAAAAGTCAGTCTGGATTCACAGCTGTTTTTGGTCAGAATTGGCTTACTAGTCCTCCAGAAACTTATACCTCAGTTTAATCACTGGTTGGCATTCCATAGAAATATTCTTGATTTTAGCTCAAAATAAAACTAGAAATATAGCCGTATATGTGTGTGTAAAATGTTTAAGACGTGCTCACAGATATTATTTGAGGGGCTGACATTAATTAGTATAGGTCATTGTAGAATTTACTTACATTTTTTGTGAAGGCAGAAGTTAAAGCATGTCACGAATTGAATTGTACCCCAACAAATATGCGTCCACTTGTCTGGGCCATGATTCCCAGGGACTTGACAGTTATGTAGTCATGTTATCATCCCTCATGAAGTGACTTATGTTATATGATAAGTCAGTTTTCTGTAGATTCATGTGGTATGCCACACCCTTAATTAGATCACAGCCCTGATTTGCGGCAAGGAAAGTTCTAAGGGATGTGGTCTTCACCTCACCTAAAACAGTAAAGGAGAGAGAAAGAGCAGAAAAATCAAAGGACCTGACTAATAGCAAGTCAGAAGAACTGGAAATAGTGTGAATCTTTTGGACCTGAGTCATTACACTGAGGATCTCTAGAGCCATGGGAAGATGGTAGCAATGCACACAGAGGTATCCAGGGAGCACCAGGGTAAGGAAGCAAGAAAAACCTGCTCTTGGAGTCACCATCGAGATAGCTCATTCACTAGAGGTGGGACCCTGAATTCAGATGTCTAGTCTCCTGACATGTGAGAGAATATAGATTTCTGTTTACTAGTGGTATTTCTTTTATATTAGCAATAAGTAAGGCAGAATTCAATACCAGAAAACTGGGCTGCTGTTTTAATAGATGACTAAAATGTGGAAAGTTCTACAAGGTTTTTAGGTGCTCTGAGGTCAGCTAAACATGTAGTTACTCTATGCACACAAGAATGAAAGACTGCACAGCTGTGCAGCACACTTACAATTGTTCTGTTGCTGGAGCTCATTGATGCAGCGTGGTGTCAAACCATATCCTTGAAGGCTTAGCTCATATTTGTCCGTTTGTCACACTATAGTGGCTTGTGTGCTCCTGTGATACTGGAAGCTCTGTCACTTGTGTTTTGAATGCAAGTTAGGTCACTCTGAGTCAGCAGATTTCTGAGGACCTTCCAGAATAATAACACACAGCAAGGGACTCTCCAAGGGAAAGAGCTGCTGAAAATTGTACGCATAGCTCTGTGAATGGATACTTTAAATTTGGAGTTGATAAGGGGTGGAGGCTAGAACAGTGACAGGATAATATCTATATACTTACACAGAAGATTAATTAATGGAATTTTTATTCATTTCTTTCCACTAGTCAGTAAATCCAGTGATGAAGAAATTGAAGAATTCAATCAGATTTTGCATGAAGAAATTGTCAGAGAGTATCATTAATATGACTAGCAAATAAAACTTGCTCAAAGCTGACTCAAAAACAGTTGTTTGACCAAAACTCACTGCCATCAAGTCAATTCTGACTCAGAGTGACGTTACAGGATGCATAGACATTCCTGTTAGAGGTCAGAATGTAAGTGTTTGCACGAGTGGACGTTCCGCTCTCCTTCCTGTGGAGCTGCCTGATAGTTTTGAACTGCTGACCTTGTAGTTATCAGTCCAATAGCAACAACTAAGCTACAGGTTGATTTCTTGCATTGAAAAAGTGACTAGAGGGGCTGAGCCCCAGTGGCGTAAGTGGCTGAGAGCGGAACTGCAGCCTGCAGGCTTGGCGGTTCAAATCCAGCGATGGCTGGGTAGCACCCATGACTACCAGAGGCAGTGATGCCCACAAAAAAAAAGAAAAGAAAAAGCGACTAGAAATGTCTGATGGATTCAGACCAGAACCTCAATAGAGGGATATCATAGTTGATATAAGATGGTTCTTAGCTAAAAGCACATACTATCAAAAATAAATTTACTTGCTTTCCATTGGCTCTGAACAGGGATTTACCTGTATGGATCTTAAACTATGGATAGCATTGTGAAAAATGGGAATCCCAGAATACTTAATTGTGTACATGTATATCCTGCACACAGACCAAGGCAGTCCTTTGGACAGAAGAAAGGGAAACAGCATTGTATAAAATCAGGAAAGGTATGTGTCAAGGTTGAACCCTATTACTAAACTTATTCAATCTGTGGGCTGAATAAATAAATACTTGAAGAAGCCGGGCTATATGAAGAAAAAGGCATGCAGATCAAAGGATGACTCCTTAACAACCTGTAGATAAATTAACTTTGCTTACTGAAACCCAAGAGCACTCAAAATTCTGATGACTATAAAAGACTACAGCCTTCAGTATGAATTATGGCTTAACATAAAGAAGACACAAAGCTTCACAACCTTGGCTAATAGACAACATCATGTTAAATAGAAAAGAGAATGAGGATGCCACAGACTGTGGGAGGACACTATGGAGAAGTTCAATATCCTCAGCAAAAATAAGACCAAGACCTGACTGTGGAACAGATCATCAACTGAGTATATGCAAATTCAAGTAGCAGCTGTAGAAAACTAAAACAAGCACTCAAAAACCTGGATATAACTTTGAGTTCATCCAATCAGAATTCAGAGATGTAGCCAAGAACAGATTACTGAATAGTAATGACCAGAGACCAGAGCAGTTGTGGGACAATATCAAGAACATATTACACCAGGAAATCATTTAATAGACAATGAAAGAAGGAAAAGGCCAGGGTGGATTTCAGAAGAGTCTCTGAAACTTGCTCTGGAATGTAGAGAAGCTAAAGTCACTGAAAGAGGGAATACAGGAAAACAGTTGAACAGAAAATTTCAAATAACCATTCAAAAAGACAAAGTAAACTATTGCAATAAACATGTGCAAATATCCGGAATCCAATGATTGAACTATTCAGTTCTGTGATATGTAAATTATGTGCCAATAAGACTGTTGGGAATAAAAGATAAAAGAGAAAAGGAGACTGCATTTCAGATGCAGAAATTACTGAAGGGAAATTTAAGGTTTGAGTTATAATACTGAAGAATTCTGTGAGAAAACTATTGAAAATATAGTAAGTATCCAAATAAAATGGAAGAAATACAAAAATCACTGTATCCAAAAGAATTGGTCAGTATTCAACAATTTCCTGTGCTTGCAGAAGATCAAGAACCCATGGAACTAAAGTAGTCCAAGTGTCATTGAAGGCATTGGGGGAGAACAAGCAAACAAAATAAAGTCCAAGTGTTCCCAAAATAACTATTAAAATATTTCAGCAATCTGATGCAACAAACCAAAGTGATCATTTATCTTTGCCAACAAATTTGTGATACAGGGTTTACATGTCTCACTACACTTGGTATCGTGGGTAATTTTAAACTCCTTGAAAGGAACTCTGGACTTTCTACTCCATTTATAGTCTCTGGATCTGGCAGGGGTTCACTGTGAATCAGTGCTGACAGGATGACAGTGAGGCTGAAGTTCGGAGTTGTACTTGACCAGCCAATGGAAAGAAATTGTTCTATAACTGTGCTCCCCCAAAGAAAGGTGAACAAAAAGATTAAGGAAATTATTAAACAGTAGCACCATCACCAGATGCAAGTAAAATTTTGTTCAACAAAAAGGTGCCAAAAATTCAAAGAGGATTCATAAAAATATATAAAAGGAGAAATAACATAGCTGTTTTCAAAAAAAGTCTTGAATGAACTAAGAGAATACCAGTTACTAGCATGCAGTAAAGCATCAATGAAACACACTATATTCCTCAGATTCCTTGAGGCTTCTTCAGCCCTCACTACCATGTCATCCCTCACTACCATGTCATCAGTGCTGCTTCCCAAGTCAGACTTCACCAGAACGTGTGCACAGGTATAAATAATGGATGAGAGTTCACGACACACAGAATCCAGGAACAGGAGTGATACCAGAAGGGTAAGGGGATGATGAGAGGAAGATGAGAAAGGGGGAACTGACTGAAATAAAATGATTGAAACATAACCACATACTCCTCTACAGGGGGAAGAGAGACAGCATTTAGTGTGAGAAGAAAATAATAACAATGTACACTCTATCAGGGTTATGAAAGTAGGGGGAGTGATGAGGGAAAAAAAGAGCTGATACAAAAGGCTCAATAGAAAGTAAATATCTAGAAAGGAATGGGGCAACATATGAACAAACATGCCCAATTCAATTGATATATGGATTGTGATAAGAGTTATATGAACCTCCAAGAAAAATGATTTATTTTAAAAAAAACTGCTTGAAAACACTACATGAGATAAATCTAAAAATATGGAATCCGGCCTGCTGACTGCTATACAATAGATAGTCATGTAGAATACATGTTTGAAAATGAAGGAGAAGAGAATATCAGAAGTCTGTGTGATTGTGTTTTATTCATTATTCAATGGCAGAAGACTGTGTGGATCATAGCAGACTATGGATATCACTAGGAAGAATGAGAATTTTAGAACATTTCACATTTCACATTAACATGTGGAAACTGTACCAAGAAGTAGCCATTCATGCAGAACAAGATAATAGTAAAGGTTTAAAATCCCAAGAGGTATGTGCCAGAGTTATGTGCTTTCACCACTCTGTACTCTAAGCCAATCATGGGAAAAGCTGAAAAGTTAGGAAGAAGAGTGGAGCGAGATAAAAGGAAGGCTCACTAACAACCTGCCCTATGAGTGATTCTTAATCTTTCTACGGCCATGATCTTTGAACACAGTTCCTCATGCAGTGGAGACCCCAACCATTAAATTATATTTGTGGCTACTTCATAACTATATTTTTGTTACTGTTATGAATCATAATGGATATGCAGGACAAACTTTCACTGTGACAAATTGAACATAAATAAAGCATAGTGACAAATCACAAAATAATATGTAATTATAGAAATATTTATTTCTAATGACAAATAAATGAAATTTTGTCTTGAAGCATGGTATAATATGGGTAACAGTCTTCATGCAGGGTACTTGAATGTGAGCTCATCTGCAAGTGGGTTGGCCTACCTGTAGATGGATAGATAAGAGTTGTCTCAGTTTCTAAGACCATAGGAAATATGTGTTGTCCCATGGTCTTATATGATCCCCATGAAATGGTAATTTGACTCCAAAAAGGGTCACGATCCACAGGTTGAGAAACACTGTGCTATTTGAAAATGGCATGCTGAAAATGAAGAGAGCTTGAAGTACTTTAACTTGAGGAAGATCCAAACCTTCAGTATGGATTATACCTCAACGGAAAACAAAATCTTTATAACTGATGGTTAGAGTTTATGTCAACCTAGAACCCTGGTGGCATAGTGTGTGGAGGTAAAAGCTGTGGAGGTAAAACCTATGTGGAGGTAAAAGTTGAGTCCAGTCTACCAATTAAGTTGAAACCTGGTGGGGCCTCATTGGGGGTGTGGCCTTTTTAATAAGAACGACACTGCGAGTAAACTGAGCCCTCTGTTGCTTTTTTTTGCATCCATACTTGTTTGAGTTTTGCATCTGCCTCCAGGTAAGAGATGACAGTCCTTGTGGCCTTCCATCCCTGAGAGTTGACCTGCTGTGCTCCAGTAGACCTTAGGACCACATGACCTTGCACCCATCAGCCTGTGAGTGTCCAGTTCTGCTTTTCACATGCTTGCCTCATTAACTGGCAGCTGCAGGAGTCTGGCTTGCATTGAACCTATGGTCTTCTGATGGACTGGGCTGAGCTGCTTTCTTGATATAAAGTTTCTTTCTATACCTATATACCTGTCATTAGTTTTGTTCCCCTGGAACAACCTTACAGGCACCCAACAAATAACATCATGATACACAGAGAAAAGAATGAAATAGTCAAGCATTTAATTTTACTTGAATTCACATTCAATGTCCATGGAAACCGTAGTCAAGAAAGCAGTGTATTGGATTGGGCAAACCTGCTGCAAAGGACCTCTTCAAAGTGCTAATGAGGAAAGATATCACATTGAGGACTAAGATGTGCTGACTCAAGGCACAGCATTTTCAGTCACCTTATACAAATACCTAGTCTGGACAATGAATAAGAAATACCTGGGGAGAATTGATGCATTTGAAAGCAGTGTTGCTGAAGTGGACTCCTGAAAAATGGACAAGTCTGTGCTGGAAGTTCACCCCAAATGTTCTTTAGAGATGTGTCTGGTGAGACATTGCTTAACATACACGGGCCATGTTTTCATGAAGGATCAGAAGAGGAGATCATGCTTGATTCAATAAAAAAGAAGACTTTCAATGATCCATTCATTCAGTTCGTGCAGCAATTGACTCAAGCCCCACAAGAATTGTGGAAATGTCACAGACGTGGCACTGCTGAGTTTTGTTACGCACAAGGATGCAAAGCACGGAAGCCAACTCTGTGGCCCCTAGCTGCAGCAAGAGCAAAACAGTAAAGTCCTTGATTTCTCTGGAGATACTGCTAGTCAAACTGTATCTATCAAAGGTAATTCTGGTGAGGGCTCAGCAGAGAAAGCTGTAGTGCTGGAGATAGCACAGGTTATACGAAGCAGCAACAGAGAAACAGTGGCAGGAGAGCTGGGAGACCAGTTCAAGATGCCCCAGTGAGAGACTTGAGCTTTAAGATAGGAGGGATCTGACAGAATAGAATGTTTCCTTGTACTTATCAAGGAGCTAGGCTTGCTTATTTACCAAGCAAGGAAAGTGAGCATCTTCAGGCTAAGGCTTATTTGACAGAGTAGAGTATCTCTGAGCACTAATTGATAAAACTAAGGAATTTTATAACTCTTGCCCAGTCTGAGAGGGCAAGAGGCCATGGAAGCAGGATGCAGAAGTTAAAAAAACATGGAATCTGTGGTCTAAAACAGTGGGCCATGGCCTCTTCAGGACATGTGGTGGTGCAATGGTTATGCCTTGGGCTGAGATCCTGATTGTCTGCAGTTCAAAACCACCAGCTGCTCCTTATAAACAGTTATCTTGTCAGAAATCCACAGGGGATGGCTGGTTCAAAAGATGGAGCCACAGTCTCCTAGATTTCAAAGAGCCATGGTCTTCATGAATAACTTGGCTCTAGAGGATGGTGCTGCTGTTCTAGAATGCCAAGGGAATAGGCCACATCCACTGCCCAAAGCTGAGAAGCTCAGGTGCAGAAGGCAGGGAGTCTTCTGAAAGCTAATGTGGTAGTTTGCCATTCTGTTGTATTAGAAGAAGGGAATTTTCCAAAGTTCTGGGTGCTTGGTTCCTGTTCAAGAGGGGACAGAGGAAATCATGCCTTTAGGTTGGTTGTGTGGGAAAGAACACAAAAAAGAAGATCAAGGACAACTTAGGATGACTCAGAAACAGCAGTCAGAACAAAAGGGACTTGGTGATAGAGTTAAAGAATGCAGAGGACAGAAATCAAAAGAAGGGGGATAAATTTAATATAAGTGCAGACTAGCACAGTTTTTAAGCACACACATGCTGCTTCCTTCCACTTGCTTTCTGGTTCTAATCCTCGACTCCTTTAGGGTTTTCTGTGCAAATTCACACCACCTCTGTGTTGGTTTAGCCTTCTTGATAGTTGGTAATATTCGGGAGACAGCACCAATCTCTCAAGAACAAACAAAGGCACTCACAATTAAAAGGTTTCAGCAGAACATTCAGACTACAACAGAGTAGGAAGAAAGACTTGGCAATCTGGTACTCAAAATTAAACGGTGAAAACCTAATTAATTTTAACAGAATATTATCCTGTATGGTATGGAACAATGAGCCCTGTAAGTTGGAATACACTCACTATACAGTGACTATAGTCATGGATTTAAGAATATCACCAATTGTTAAGATGGTGCAGGGTCAGGCAATGGTTTTAGGTGTTGGACATGGGTCATAACAAACAAACAAACTCTACACTAAGAGCAACAATAAGCAAACTGAGCAAAGTTAAAGACTTAACACTTTTGCGGCTAAAATTTATTTCTTCAGCTCTAGGTGGACTCACTTTAATCATAAAGGTTGTTATTAAATGTATTTCCAACATATTATAGCTACTAAAGTGCTCATTGCTCATTTTTTGATATTCTTCTCTGTTGGCATCTCCTATGTACTTTGTGTATCAGCCAAAAAGTCTAAGTTGATATGTCAAAGCTATTTGAAAAATCTGCCATATCAATTTTTGTCCTACTCTGAACTCTGAAAGTTATATGGAAAAACAATAATAAAAAATGGATTCCATAAAGCCACTTATGATCTGCCCTTCCATACATTGTCAGGATGATAAAAAGATATATACCATCCCAAAATAAATTTCTAATGTTCCCCTGGCCTTGGGTGAATGAAAAATATAATTTTTAACCTTATGGATCTTCTAGCTTTCACTAGCATCAATGTTGAGAAAATTAGACAATTAATCTTTCTTTTAATTATAAAGGAGTATCAGTGAAGTAAACAACTCATTCCACTCATGTTCAATGAAAGTTATCTACTGTGAAGGATTAGCTGCCAAGTTCAACAATAACAAAGCTCTTGTTTTCCAATAAAGAGGTTAATTGGCTTCAGAGAAAATACATGTACTGAGTACATAGGCCTAATATTGGTTTTGCAATGGCCCTCTGTGAGGGAAGTTAATGTTTCCTGTTTATTAGCTGTTTTACAACAATCTGCCCTTGACCAATAATTATGCTTACATAGCTGATGCTAATATGTGTCAGTATAACTGCTACTTAACGTGTCCTCTGTACCTGTATGCAATAGAGTTCATCTTCATTCCATGGGGTATACAATGCTGACTTTTGCGGTGTTGTTTTTTATCTGGAAATAGGCAACTGGGCCTGGATGTTGAAAATAACATTGTAAAAAGGGGGGCGGGAAGCCTTCTAGGACTATTTTTTATTGTGCTAATAAATATAGCAAAATATTTGCTAAATATAGCAAAACATTGGCCAATTCAGGAATCATGACATATAAAAGTCAGTGACATTGTGCAGCCATTACTGCTATCAATTTTGAAATTACTCCTCTATCGTTAACAGAAACCCGATGCTCTCTCAGAAATGTCTCCTTTTCCATGTCCTTGCAACCCTGTATAATCACTAACACATTTTAGTCTGTATAGATTTAATATGCTTATATGTACATATGCATATACTTACATGAAGTTTTATATAAATAAGATCATCCAATGTAAGGGGGCTTCAAGAAGTTTGTGGAAGCCATCCACTATTCTGGGTGTATTCAGACACACTAGCTTCCAGTTCATTGCTGACCATTTTAGCCATGGTTTCATAAAATGTAGAGGGGATCGCATTTCTCAGGGTTGACCTCAATGAAGCCTGGTGGAGCGCAGTGCTACACACTAGGTTCCTAATTGCACAACCTACAGGTGGAACCCATCAGCCACTATCCTAGAGAAAGAGAAAACTTTCAGCTCTAGTAACTATTCGCAATGACTGAACCCAATGAGATAGAGTTCTCCTCTGTGAGTGGCTCTGATTCAGAATTAAATTGATTAAATTGGGTAAGTGCATACCTCAAGGCGCTTGGATGGCAAAGTAGTCTTGGTCATTGTCTCAAACCTCAAGGGTGGAAATTCAAAATTGCTAGCTGATCTTTGGGAGAGAATTGAGGCAGTTCTCATAAAGATTTCCAGTCTCAGAAATCCTGTAAGACTCCCTAGCAGTGGTCCTGCCTTTTGTTGATTTGTTTGTTTGCTTGTTGTTGCTTGTGATCACCTCCTTTTATTTGGTGGCCCTTTAAAAACTATCATATCTCAAAATAGAGGAGAAAAGTTCTTTGATGGCAAGAATGAGACAGTACTAATCCCTAAAACTTTCGACTTACTTAAAGTGAAGAGGGCACTTGCACTTGTTAAATATTTTTTGATGGCTTTAGGAAATCTTCATATTAATTTCTTTAAGATGATGACCAGGATAAAGAGACTATGTAAAAATAGATCACAGGACAATTACCAGCCTGATTTTATTTCACCATGCAACTTTTCAGCGACAGCTCTAAACTAGCAACTTTTCAATTAAATCCAATCTGTCACGGTTGGGGAAACAAGTGTGGCCGACAGGCTCTGCAAAAAGATTTGGCTGTGAGTGGCAATGCTAGCACTTTTAACTGAAACACACTATATTTGTTTAAACTAGTGCCAAAGTTGTACCGCCTATTTTTATTCCTTTGGTGTCGGCATGTATGCCATTAATTTATACAGTACACAATTAAGCACTGTAAACTCAGTATTAGAATCTGCTTTTTTAGTCTTTCTCCTATCCGTTTGCCTGAGTGAATCATAAATCAGAATGATAAAGGGATCTTTTTCTTTTCCATCTTGCTAGTTCTACCTCTTTAGGGGGGAATGTTTGTCCTTGAGAAGGTTAAGTGTCCAAATCATCTCTAAGCCCAGTTCATGGCCAGTGCTTGAAGGGAACAGTTTGAGGTAGCAGGAGCCTCTTAAGCCTTCCCTTCACAAATCTATTACAGTCTAAAAAGGCAGGAAAGAATGCCTCTTGCCCTACTTCAGACTCTAGTGACAGGACGCCATTATCATAGTATAGAGTTCCTTCTTTTCAAGGCTGTTTTTAAGAGCCGTGGAATTGTACGTTTCCAGAGATTTTGCATTATTTACAAGGAGTATGCTATTAAAATGCAAAGGTCATAAATTAATGGCACTAATATCACCCAGAAGTAGACATCAGATGTGTTTGGTTGGGACATCCTTGTTTATATTGGTCTAGTATTCATAGCAATATGCTTAGCTCTCGACACATTTGGATCAGCTGCATCATTGGTTCAATAGCATGAGTCACACAACCTAACTCAAGGGGAAAACCATTTCATTCTTCTCCACCCCCCCCCCCACCCCCTTTCTCCTCTGTCTCCTCTATTGTCTCGTTTTGTGATTTACTTTTAAAATCTGGACTTTTCTGTTAAATAAGCTTGCAGGTAGACTGAAGCTTTTCAGTAGAATCCCATCCTTTACACAGTGTAAGGGGATCAGCCCTTTCCAGAGGTGGAGGGCTACAAATAGCAATGTGTTATTGAAAATAGCTGCCTTTTGTTCCTTCAACTGTTGGCTGTTCCTTGACTTAATTTAGATGTAAGTAAGAGGCATGTATTCCTTCCATTTATGAATCCTCAATGTCAAGGAGTTTTTAAAGGCATCGATAAACTTCTCTTTTGAAAGCAATCATTTTATTGGGAGCTCTTAGGGATATCATAACAGTCCATAGTTCAATCACATCAAGCAGTATTGTAAAATTGCTACAAGTTTCAAAACATTTTCTTTCTTCTTGATCTCCTTGATATCAGCTCCCCTTTCCTCCTGCCATCTCCCTCACCCCAAACCCTGATTTCATTTATTTATTTGCTGAATCTCACACCATCCTATATATCCGTTTATGTACAATTCTGTCCACTCTCCTCAAGTGAGATTATACAGTCATCAGTGCTATCAGCTGCTCCCCCTTTTCCCCTTCCAGCCCTCCACCACTTGCTTCCTGTTCCCTCAGGGAACCATTACCCCTGTTACTGTTGCTGAAAGGCTATCTATCTTGGCTTTCACGTATGGAATGATTTTAATTATACAAGTGAACATGTGCAAGTCTAATATGATTAAAGAGGCTAAAAAAACCCATAATAATAAAGGGAGGAAATTTAAAGAACTAGAAGGTATTCATGTGCTTTGTTAGTGCTTTTCCACACTTTAGATTAATCATCCCTTTCAAATGGCCTTTCGGAGAGGGTCTATTCAATTTTCTTTCAGGTAGACTTCAAGCATCACATAGATTTGGTTGCTTGATTTTGAATTTCTGACACCTTTTCCATTGATACTTCATGCTCACAGAGTCTGGTGTGCTTCTCCCATGTGGGTTTTGTTGCTTCCCAGCTAAATGGTTGCTTGTTTGACTACAAGCTATTAAAACCCCAGACACATTATCTTTTCATAGCCAGGCACCATCAGTTTATTCGCCACATTTGCTTATTTATCCATTTTGTCTTTAGTGATAGTGTTAGGAAAGTGAATATCATTCAACGCCACCTTATTAGAACAAAGAATTGTTATGCTGAATTAAGATTTAAGTAGAGGTCTAAAGTCCATCTGCTTCCTTGTTGCATTTTCATTTTATACAAATATAAACAAACATACCTATATATAAATAATAAACTTTTTCAGTGGCTGGTTCATGCGCTAAAGGTTTACACGTGTCTTTCTTCAGCTCTCCATGTATAGCTTAATTAGATTTACTAGAACAGTGACTGACATTGGGATGATTAAAATAGTGATCAGCTGGCTGACATGGATCTGCACTACTCTGTGAGGCACAGAGTATCTGTAAATTAAGCACTTGGGTAACAAAGAGAGAAAGTTAGTGCCACGCTGGTGGATCTGAACCTGATTAGCACAACCTGAAAGAACAAACTGGTTAGTCAGTATTGAGTTTGGTCATGCATGTTTCTTTCTTTTCTTAGAGCATGCTTTGTAAGACACCATAAGGTCTATGTCAAACAACTTACATATAAGTGGATGATGCTGGATACTACTGAGGAACTTGCAATATTTTACACATGGACTGACTATGTGGCAGCATATATAGAGGCTCCATTTTCTAATTGTAGTTACTTATCAGATTGCACATGAACAGAGTGACATGGGAGTCGTTCCAAGAACACTGTGTAATAGGACATACAGCTGAGATGCAGTTTTCTCTCACTTGGCAAGCTCTCTGACTCAGAACACACAACTTTTCTTTTATTTATTCTTTAATTAAAATTAAAATATTTAAAAATCACTAAGTTGAGAATATCATTATATTGTCATATCAGAGAACCAGTGCCAAATGGAATGTTTGGAGCTAAAGTTTAAAATCCTTCTGTCTTACAAGTTTCTTGGTAGTATTCTGAATCAATTGACATTTCAATGTCTGAATTTCCCAACAGGTAAGTTTGGTAACCCATACATTTTTTATTAAGTCCTTTTATTGGGACTCGTACATCATTTTTCACAATACATAAATAAATACACTGTGCCAAGTACCTTCCCATGTCTGCTGTTGTTAGCATTCTCCAAACATCCACCTTTCCCCTTGAGCCCTTGATATCAGCTTCCCATCCTTTCCTCTCTTACCTACTTTCCCTTCCCCAGCAACCCTCAATACTTTATAAATTATTATTGTTCCATCATATCTTACACTGCCCCACCTCTCCCCCAACCCACTCCTTTGATGTCTGTCCTTCAAATAGGAGCTTATGTGTAGATCCTTACAGTTGGTTCCGTCTATCTACCCCACCTTCTCTTCACCCATCCAGTAGCTCCAATCTCACCACAGGCCTGAAGGGGCTTATCCATCTTGGTTTCCCCACATCTCTAGCTCCCCTCTTTACCAGTCAGTGTACCTTCTCCAGTCCATCTGGATTTGTAAGGTAGAGTTGGTACCATGATAGTTAAGAAGGGGGGGTAGGGAAGGCTTCAGAAACTAGAGGAAACTTGTGTGCATCATCAATGCCCAGGTGCCCCTTGACTGGTCTGTCTCCTCCCCGTGACACCCAGATTAGCACTGATAAGCTAAGAAGGGGGGAGCGGGAAAAAAAAAGCAGAACTCAAAATATCAGAACGACACATGCAGCAGTCTCTGACAAATGAGATTTCAAATTAGGCAAAAATGAAAAGACTAGAAGATAAATGATTAGAACTGAAATGAAGGAGCCACGGGTAACAAATCCTCTCTTTTATCAAACGTGAGAGCCTGGCGGTGGAGGGAGTTATGGTCTCCGACGGGCCAGCTCAGCAGTTGCAAGCCACCAGGAACTCCACTGGAAAGAAGATGATAAAGGTGCGCAGCCTCAGACACCCCAAAGAGTAGTGCTGTGCCGTCCATCTATGGTTGCCACGAGTCAGAAGGGACATAAGGGCAGGGATTTTGTAGTCTGTTGTTTTTTTTATCTATCAGGAATTTTTCCTTAAATCCCCACTAGAGAAAAGCATCTTTCCCAATATGATTCTACTTTGTGTCAGACTATGATTCCTCCCTTGTAGACCTTTATTCTTTCAGGTTTTTGCACTGTACTGATCACTAAAACTGAGACCCATCAACTTGGTAGAAAGAGTGTAGATTTTTCCAACCACTGATATTTGAGAGAAAATACTGGTTTAGCTCAGTTTCTCCATCTATAAGATGAGAATTACTAGACTTCTTTTTCATAGAAAGGGTCCTAGCATTAGAAATATATTGTAGATATAAGACCACATGGGTAAAATGTCAAAAAACTAATATTGGTGATCTTAGTTTCTTCAAACCTGGTACCATGCAGTCAATAAATTTTGTGAATAAGTAAACAAATGAAGAAATACACAAATGACACATTATATGGAATCAAGTGAGTGACTGCATGACAATGCCAAATCAGAATTGTTCAAAGGTAAGTGAAAAAGAAATCTGTGATTTTTTTTTTAAAAATTCTATCAATATATTAGAAATGCTTTGCTTCTCTGCTGAGCTCATTCATTTGTCAAGGGTGCTCTTTTGGCCTCCATCGTACTTGAAAACGTGACCCAGAAAATTAGAAACTCGCAGTGCACTGGATCACTCCAAGTGAATGCCAGCTCAGTGCAGCTCAAAGGGGAAAATCAAATTGAACACCTACCCAAACAGAGATTTGTACATCTCACCTGCACTAGCTATCCAAATTTAAGCAAAAATATCTCTCCTGGGAAGAGGCCAGTTTAATTAAATCCACTAAGTAGTGGAGGGCAACATGGCCTTGTGCCTGGGTATTTCTTTTCTTTTCTTTTCTAATACACACTAATACACACAAAATTACTCTCCTACCATTTCAGCAACCTACTTAATTAGATGCCCGATAAAAGTTGGGAATCATCAATATTAACTTAGCACAGGTGTTCTTTAAACTGGAGAAACACAGGAAGTATAAGAAGAAGGCAGTTACCGTTTTTTGTGTAAAAGCTAAAAGAAACACAATCCTTTATGTTCCAAAGAAATTGAACTTTTACTACACACAGGTCAGGATGAGGCAATGGAGTGATCATAAACAATAGTTCTGCTGGTTCTTCAGCTCACATTACTTTCTAGCAAATAAAACTTGTAAGAGGCTTTGTGTGATTGTCTTTTTACTTGAGGATCATCTGGCCTCACCGGGGGGAGTGAGTTTTATGTCCTCTTTCACACACTGTGAACTCTGATTTTCATTTTTTTAAAGGCAGAAGGAATTGTGGTAGAGCCAATCTTAGAAATCTGCTTAAAAACTGATGTTTTCTATTATGAAAGATACATATACACTAAAGTGACCAGATTTTAAGTGAGACACCATAGACCGGGGGTTGGGGGGTGGGGTTCTTGATTAAAAATTTGGTCTATATGGAGCAACAAAATTTTACATAGAATACAAAAATAATATTGTAATATATTTATTTAATTTTAAAAGGCCATGGGACATTGTTAAATTGTTAAAAAGTGAGACATCTGGTCACCTTAATATACACATTAAGCAAATTAACACCATGAGGTGAACATGTATGGAAAGGGAGAGAAAACAGCCCATACTTTAACTCATCAATACAAAGTTGATTTTAGTGTTCTCCCCATCCTACCCCCACCTTTAAATAAAGTTAACTTGAGTGTAGTATAATTGATATGAAACAAAATGTTGTCCCTTTGTTAAGTGTACAGTTTCAACAAACTCTTATACCTAACTAGTGAGTCTTTTGGTAGTGCAAAGTGCTAAATACTCAAGTATTCACCAGAGATGGTGACGTTGAGTCCACAGAGTTGCCTTGAAAGAAAAGGTTGGCTATAAACTGAAAGATCATTATCACTGAAAAGCCTTTGGAGCACAATTCTACTTTGAAACACATGGAGTTGTATATAACTTGAAATCAACTCCACAGCAATCGGAATTATTTTTCATAACTAAGATAAAAATTATCCTGTATGTTTCTTCGAAATTGACATTGTATCCTCATTCTTGGTCCTAACCAATTAACATGATTTTTTCCATCATAAATTGATTTCCTTGTGTAAATTTTCATATAAAGGGGATTTATTTCCCTCTATTTTTGATGCTATTACTCAGCATGTTTTTGTATACATTGATATATTGCATATATCAGAGACTCCTACTATTGTATTTCTAAGAAATACTCTTCATGGATGGGTATATATATTACAATATATTCAAATACCCCCTAAATATTAATCATAGATATATTAATAAAATATGACGAATGCAGTATCAGGATTGGAGGAGGGCGTATTAGTTTTTAATATGTAGGTCACACATCCTTGCTTGCTATAAGTGAGGAACACTTGAAGCATTTGCAAGATCAAGGCTTGCACCTCCAATATGGGTTACAACTCACTGACAAAAACTAAAATTTCCATAACTGGAGCAGCAGATAACATCATCATAAGTGAAGGAAAGATTAAATTTGTCAAGGATTTCAAGCTTCTACCCACAATCACTGTTCATGGAAGCAGAAGTTTTGAGATCAGCTTTGGGAAGATCTGCTGCTCAAGATCTCAGGAAAATGTTCAAAAGCAAGGCTGTTTCTTTGAGGACTATAAGATACCCGACTCCAGTCATGCCACACAGCATTTTTAATTGCTTCACATGTATGTGAAAGTTGTACACTGAATAAGAAAGACTAAAGAAGATTCAAGCATTAGTTATGGTGCTGGTGAACAATATTAAATATACTACGGGCTGCCAAAATAGTGAATATGTCTGTCTCAGAGGAAGTAAAGGTAGAATGCTCCGTGGTAGTGAGGAGGAGACTGCATCGCGTGTACTTTGGAGCGGTTCTCAGGAGAGAGCAAACCATATCAGATTCCCTGCCATGCAGTCTATGCCAACTCACAGCGACCCTTTAGGACAGCGTAGAACAACTACTGTGAATTTCCAAGACTGTAATTCTTTATAGGCATAGAAAGACCCATCTTGCCCTTGAAGTGGCTAATGCCTTTGAACTGCTGACCCTGTGGCCAGAAACCCAGTGCCAGGAGTGACCGACCCCTGGAAATGAACACCATGCTTGGTAAAATAGAAGTGCAGAGATAAAGAGGAAGACACTGAAGGAGATGGATTGACCCAGCAGCTGTAATAGTAAGCTTAATTATAACAACAAGTCACAGGATAGTTAAGAGGATAGTGCAGGACAGGCAACGTTTCCTTTTGTTGAACATGTGCTTGTATGAGTAGGAACTAACTTGATGGGAGTCATAACCACCCATAACATGGGTATATGACATTTACTTTATGTATTCATTCATTGGACAACTGGTGCCTAGTTTTTAACACTATGAACACTGTTGTTATGTATACTCATTGTACACATACTTATACACTATGATGCACAAGTCATGCAAGTCTTTGATTTGATGTCAATGAGTGAGACATATCCTTTCTACTGGCAATGAAATTTATGAATGGAGGCTTAACCTTAAATTGTCCAATTGTTTCCCACGATGGTTGTAAAATTATATTTCTATAGAAATGATAAGGGATTCAGATGTTCCATAACCTTGACAACATTTGTCATTGTTAACCTTTTCAATTTTAGTCATTGGACTAGATGTGTATTCTACAAATTCCTGAAGCTTCATGTTTTACCAATGCTTTTCTTTAATTAAGCAAATAAGTTTTATTGGCATCTAAAAACAAAGCTCACCCAACATTGAAATGTACTTTAATATTTACATCATTCTTACTCTTTTTGTTCTTTTGTACCATTGTTTCCAGATCATATGCTACCTCATGAAATTGTTGTTGTTCTTGTTTTTTTAATAGTGAGTGACAGCATTTTTCTTTGGACAGTTTCCTCATCATTCAATTTTTAGTTCATGCAATCTGTCACTAATTGCAATGTTAGGCTTGCCTTTTTAGTGTACTATTTGAGAAATACCAAGTATGTTCTTCCCTGTTGATATTCTCATTTTCTCACACTTGGTCTTTGCAAATTTTATTATAATATTTTACAGTGCCTTCTTGAGCCACTGACAGTCTCTAGAGAAGGACTCCTATTTGGTTAAAATAATCAACAACAGCAAAAAAAGGCTCAGTTTGATATAATGATCGACACAATAGACGCCAACAGGAAAGACTGTGAGGATGATGCTGGACTTTGCAGTGTTTCATTTTGTTGTGCAGGAACTGCTATGAGTCAAGCATGACTTCCCATCACCTTATGATATAATTGTATATGTATAGCTGTACTCGTTTGCTGTTTTTAATTTGTATAACCTGGATGAACATCTTTTTATATGCTTAATTGTTATATATTTTCTTGTGCTATTTAGTCTGTTTAGCTCACACCCCTGCTATTTTTTTTTTTGCATTCAGAAGTTTATTTTAAGTAAAAAACTTAAAAGGTAAGGATTCAGAAGTCTGCACATTCTAAAATAAGTTCCTGATTATATTTGAATTCATTTGTTATTAGATTAGGTTATATGGAATGTATTAAAAAAGACAAGGAAAAAGATGCATTAGGAAAAACTATGTCATCTACATCACCAAAATCACAGCAAATGAAAATTCATTTTCCTTACTAAAAATTATTGAATAATAAAGATAAAAATGATAATTTTTAAAACCAAGTTGTTTGTCTTTTTCTTGAGTCATAGCATTTTTACACATATCATTTGTCTGAACACAAATAAATTGTCTGAAATAAATGTTGTCAACATTTTCTCTTTAATTTCTAAATGATGACTCTCAAAGAACAAAAGTTTATAACTTTGATAAAGTTTATCTTTTTTCCCCTTTAAAACTTACAAAATTTTATACTCTTAGAAATTTTGCCATCAAATGATAAAAATATTTTATCCTGCATTTTTCCTACTACTTTTTTTCTTTTATTTACTTCTTTCCTACTACTTTTATAGATTCAATTCTTATCTTAAGTCCTATGATGTGTTTAGAGTTAATTTGGTTAATTAATTATACATATACATACACACATAATACATATATTGTGTTTATGCATATATTGATATCTTTTCAAAATTACCATATTCTATTGACTTACCTTGATACATTTAGCAGAAAAAATTGTGTAGGTATATAGTTCCATTTATATATACTATATTTATGTCACCCATTTTTTCATTGTAACACTGTACTGATTAATATAACCATTGAGCAATTATCCTGGCCTTATTGATTCATCAGATATTTTATCTTTTTTCAAAATTATTATTTATTTTAGTCTTGTATTTTTCATGGAATTTTTAGGATCAGTCTCTTAATTAATACAAAAAAATTCATGTTGTTATGTTATTATGGATAGATTAGTTTTTTCTTTCTAGTTTTAATTACTGCTATATAGAAATAAATATAATTGATTTTTTAATATTGACCTTGTAACTTGTAATTTTGATAAATTTCTTTAATATATCTAGTAGTATTTTAGTATGCTTTAAACTTACCATATACTTGTTTGAGAAACATGAGGCTTTCCTCTTCTGTAGTAATTTATAGTATTGGGAACCTCTATGAGTCAGAATTTTATTTGAGAGTGATAGTCTTGGTTTGGTTTACAGTTTTATACATAAGCAATCAAGCTATCTCATGATAAAGATAGATTTGTTTATTCTTTTCAGCTATTAATGCCTGTTACTTGTTTTTCTTGCTTTATTACATTAGCTAGAACTTTTAATACAATATCAAATAGACATGTTGAGTTAAAAATATTTTCTTGGTTTCCAATATTGGGATTTCTTCTTTTACTTAGAATTTAAAGGGAACCTAAAACCTCACAACTGGACCAATAAACATTATGATAACTGAACTCTTGCTTGGATTTACAATGGAAAGCTCCTGGAAGCAGCAGTTAAGAGACAAAAAAAATTCCTTGCACTGGACAAATCTCCTGCAGAAGACCTCTTTTAGAGTGTGAAAAGCAAAGCTGTAACTTTGAGGCCTAAGGTGCTCTTGACCCAAACCACAGTCTTCTCCATTGCATCCTGTGCATGTGAAAGTCAGCAACAAGTAAGACTGCAACAGAAAAGATAAATTTGAATTGTGGTACTGGAGAAGAATATTGAAAAGACCACGTGCTTCTCAAAGGACAAACAATTCTCTCTTGGAAGCAGTAAAGTTATTTGGTCACAAAAAGCTACTGTTATAGAAGAAGAAATCAAGATAGTTTAATATCAAAACATTGACAGTTGCATTGTGCCAAAAGGACAAACAAATCTATCTTGGAAGAAGAACAAGGGGTATCCCCAAGCCCCACCTCCAAATTCAAAGCTATGTATTTATATATTTTTTACAAAACAGCCTTATTACCTTCAAAGTACCCTCCATTACATTTAATACATTTGTCAAATCTGCAATTCCATTGTTGGAAAGGGTTTTCAAACCCATCTGGTTGGAATGCTGACAGCACCTTCTTCCTCTTTTTTAGTTTATATCTTGTATGTCATCAAATCACTGACCTTTCATGTCCCTCTTCATTTGGGGAAACAAAGAGAAGTCCCAAGGAGCAAGTTCAGGTGAGTCAGATGCCTGGAGCAAGAGAGACAAGCTGTTTATCTCCCCACCCGCCCCACACCAAAAAAAAAAAAGAAAGAAAGTGGCACATTGAGATGACTGCATGAGTAGGTGCATTGCATAATAGCAAAATCAGTTCCCTGTCTGCTACAGATAATATTTTTGTCATACACTGTTATGCACTCTTTTCAAAACTTTTAAACAGGAAGATTGATTAATAGTCTCAGCTGGGGGAAGGACCTCCAAATGCACTATCCCTTTGATATAGAAAAGCACCTCGTTTTGCTCTTTCGTTTCACTTGACAAGCTTTTTGAGGGATGAGTGACTTTGGTATCTTCTACTGGCTTGATTGTTGTTTGCTCTCAGGGTTGTAAAAATAGCACCCTGTCTAGTTACCTATAATGACTTTTTAAAAAGTCTGGGTCCCTTAGGAGCTATTCTTTCAAAGCATGGCATGTTTCCACTGGACACTCTTTTTCCTGGTCAATCAAAACCCAAGGAACGCATGTTGCAGGGACCCTACACATTATCAAATGTTCTGTTAAATTCGCTGAACTGAGCTCCACGATAGTCCAGATAGTTACCCCAATTGTTGAATGGTCCCTGTCGGTCTTCGAGCACAAATGCATGAAGACTGTTGGCATTTTCAACCATTAGATGAGCTGATGGACATCAGGAATGAGGTTGGTCTCAACCAGTATGTCACCTTTTTTGAAATGAGAAAACCACTGGTACACTTGAGTTTTTCCCATAGTGTTGACCTTGTAAGCTGTGTTCAACATCACAATAGTTTCTCTCACATTTTTCCCAACCCCAAATGGGAAACAAACTTCCACAGCTGTGCTCAGCTCTCTTAAATCAGCCATTACAAAAGAAAAATGAGGCTCAGCAAAACTTTTCACACAAAAAATTCCCTGTGAGCAGAGAGAATATTACCAGGTGGCATCACTGGGTGCACTAATTCAGAGCAAGTGGCTGGATGCTCACCTAGTGGGAAAACTGTGTACTAGGAAAGCTCCACCCAGCAGACCTTTTTACCATTTTGGGGGTGGGGGGGTGGGGATACCCCATCATATGTTCACAATTCTCCTTGGAGGCAAGGATGTTGAGACTTAGTCCTGTATTAGACGTTACACAGTATGATGACTGAAAGACCAGTCCCAGGATAAGGGCAGCGTGCTTGGTGAAGGGATGGTTGGGAAAAAAAAAGAGGAAGCCCCTTACCAAGATGCATTGACACTGTGGCTGCAGCAGTAAACTCAAGTTGAGTTCATTTGTGCATAGGGCCACTCTGGGTTGGGACTGACTCCATGGCATCTAATAATATGCTTTTAGAATTTCAGATATTTGGGGATTTTCCACCTGTCTTTTACATACTGAAGTTCAATTCAATTTGTCGCGGATAAAAATGCATTCCACAGGCTTTTCTACCATTCTCATACGACTTGTCACCCTGCGTATGGCATATGTTGGTAAAAGCTAGCTCAGACTTAGAAACACAGATCTCAATATTTCTCTCTGTGTAGCTTTCTAGCAGCCATCCTGTTTCTAATTGCCAGTATTAGTTATAAAATAACAGACCATGACATTAAAATTTCTGTATGAACATATGTAAAATTTTAGCAATAAGAAATTCATCTGTAAATAGCACTATACATGATTTAGAGCATTCTTTCCTCATTGTTGTAGGAAATCAATAAAATTTACTTAGCCAGATCTAATTTTACATTCAAATTTACTGATAATTTTTCGTTGTGATTTATAACTTCTTTCTCACATCTCACACTACTTTGCCAAGTAACACCTCTTCAACACAAATTTTTAGAAAACTTTTCCGAACATTTGATAGAAAGCATAGTCAATATGAGTCCAAAGGGAAGACAAGCTTACCAAAGGCAGGAGTTGGCCCATGGTGCCCTGCACTGCGATTCTTTCCATGGCAACAAAACAGTTTCAGGAAAGTTATTTGTCAGGCAACTGAAAACCTCTTTCGCTCTAAAAGTGAGCTAGAAGTAACAAAAACCAGAGGTTGGAAGAGTAATCTAATAAACCCCCCAAAGCTTCTGTAATCAAATAAGAATATGATAGGAAATGATGAATTGGAGTAGGAAGGATGAGTTTTCTCCAGCGGACTGTCAAACCTTGTGTTGAATAAAACCCTATCTTTCCTTACTTGACTGCCATATGTATATACTTGCCGGGGGGAAAGAGATGCTAGGAGAGCTCTAATGGGATAACAGAAGGAATAGAACAACAATGCACTAAGAACTATAGGTGATTATCATGGGAGGTCAGATTCAGCAGCAGAAAGTAGCTGCCACGTCTGAGAGTGCAAACGTTAACTGAACCTGACACTTTACAATTTATCTGTGATTCCCTTCAGAGGAAGGGCAGACAGCTCTACTGATGCTATGCAATGATAGCTGCTAGCCGTCAGCAAGATTCAAAGTCTGATGTGGCAAGAAGGAGCCCTGGTTGCATCGCTGCGATGTGGATGTGCTGGGCGGCAAGCGGCCTTGCCCACAAAGCCCTGAGGGAGAAAGCCTGGGCTTTTGGCCCCGTACACAGGTCCGGTCTCCGAAGCGCACAGGGGGTCTCTCTGCCTCAGGATTGACTCAGTGTCAGCAATCTTGTTTTGGTTTTTATCTGGCAGGAGGGAAATGGGAGAGGGCTTTTGTTTTCTTTCAGATTCAAATGGCAATTTCAAACCACAACTGGGAGAGATGATTTGTGACCCTTCTTTAAATCATAATTTATTTCTTTATACATTGCTACTCTCCAAGTTGTCAAGACAACAAGAGAGATATTTCTGCTGCACACGAGAGGGGACATGATTTGATTGTGATGGTTGGTAATGAATGTGAGCTTCTTTACTCATCTTTTTTCAAATTCACCAGGCTGATGACAATTATGATCGACTGGTAAATTTGCCTGGATTTCAGCTTCATTTGCTCTTTTTTTGCTGCACTATTTACAAATTGTTGAGTACCACTTCTGGACTGTCTATAAACCAGGCACTGTGCACTGTTATTGAACCTTCACAACAATAGCAGTAGCCATGTAGCTGATGAGAAAACCAAAATATGAAACTGTGTCTCCAAGGTCATTTCAAAGGTAACTGAAATAAGCATGTATTTGATGAAGTACTATTCAATTTAGTCTGCTAAATTATCCACGGGATTAATTTAGTCTTGAATTCATTCAATCTCTTTCTCTTTCATTCACATTGACCACCTATTATCTACTAGATATTCCTCAAACTACAGAGAGTACTCAAGGGTCTATAAGATGAATTAAAAAGTAAATCTTTCCATCAAGGAGTTCATAATCTTTTATTAAATGAGAAAAAATATTATCGAACTTGTCCATCCGATGAACTCGTCTCTTGCTGCTGCTTCACATATCTGATTAAATTGGTGCAAATGCATTTTTAAATTGTTCTCTGGACCACTTTAATATGGTATCAGAATTGTATTGACTCTGTAGATCATATAGAGAAGTATTTTAACCTTAAGTATATTGTCTTTCTAATCAAGAATACATTTTTTCCCTTTAGTGAGTTTGTTTTGTTGCCTTTGTTTTTTTTTTTTACTTTTTATTGTGCTTTTGGTGAGAGTTTATTTAGCAGGTTGGTTTGCCATTCAACAATCACTATGCATTTTGTGACATTTGTTGCAATACCCACACTGCAACAGCAATATTTCCAGTTCCTCCCTGAGTTTTCCATTTCTGCATATCATTCTTTCCTACCCATTCTTGCCTTCTGAGTTTTACCCCTGAGCAAATGCTGCTGTAGTCTCCTATTGTTGATTATTTTAAGAAGTGAATACTTGTGGGCTATTACTGTTCAACTTGTTGTCCTGTTTGGTTGAAAATTGAGTCACACGGATACATTTTTATTCCAGAATTAAAGGGTATTTCCTGCCCCCAAGTACCTGGAATTTGACCAGTCTCTATTAGACCGCTAAGCTCCATCATTTGTATTGTTTTGAGTCTTGTTGCATAACAGTTTTCTGTGTGTATGTGCTAAGTTGTGTTCCCATGTGGCTGCTGCTGCAGGAAGATATTGGTGACATGCAACCTCTCACTCGAGTCACAACCTGAGACTTCCCTGGGGGTGGGAACTATTTGATGTCCATAAAAGAGACATTGCAAAGAACTCTTATCTTGCAAGTGTGGATACAGGTGGCATCTGTCTCACCTGCCTTCATTTCACTGAACTTGGGTCACAGCCCTCTGCATCACCTGCCAATCTGCAGAGTTATCAGCCGGGGGTCATTGCCTCACATCTGACTCCCCACCTCTACATTCACTAGCCGTAGTCTGCTTCCTGCTGCACTCCTCTTGCTTCCTGGTCTAGCTTCCAGCTTCTGGGTCTCCAGGCTTCTCAGGCCCAGCAGGCACTCAAATCAGGAAAAGCCTCCACTAATCACTGGCAACCACATGGAGAAAAACTGCACATGTTCTTCATGTTTGTTTCTCTAATTGTGGACCTCTGCACATTTTATTATGATAATTTACTCTGTTTTCCTGATCTGCCCTTTGAAATCAACTGTTCAACATTTTTCACTTCATCACTCCTCCATGTGCATTGGTTACTATCTGTTGAAGATCAATTTAATAGTCTCTTCTGACATTCATTTTGATCTTATTTACCTGTTTTCTCTTTTGTTGCTTCGTTGTTGTTTTAATGACCACTTCCTTTCTTTATGTATGATTATCTTTGAAGTTAGCCAACAACTTATCTGGTATTTTGTCACAAGTGCACCAAGTTTATTCTTTAGGTGGTCTCTAAATTCAGGTGGGAAATACTCAAGATCATACTTTGACTCTCATGGACTTATTTGAATTTTTTCAGCTTCATCTTGAAGCTGAATCTAAGCTATTGATGGCCTGTTCCCTTTCCTGATAGATATTGAGCTGAGCTTCAATTTCCATAGGTATGGTCGGATTTGCTCCTGTGCATTTCATCTTACTCTATATCCATGTATAGAGTAAGCTCTTTATGCTGCTAAAAAAGGTATTTGCAATGAATTAGCGATTGTTTTTGCAAATTCTATCATGTAATCTCCAGTGTAATTTCTACCAACAAGGGTAAAGTTGCCAACTATTGATCCCTCTTCTTTGTTCCTGACTTTCATATACCTTTGTTCCTGACTTTCATACACCAATCATTGGTGATTGCTAATGTTGCTTAATTGCATGTTTAGTCAATTTAGACTGCAGACATTGGTTAAAAAAACCTCTAATTTTCTCATCTTTGGATTATTGGTTGGTATGTAAATTTAATTAATCATATTAATTAATTCTTCTTGTAGATGTATGAATACTATTTTATTACTCGGGGTATTGTACTTCAGGAGGGATATTAAAATATTCTTTATGGGGTTAACTGTGACATCATTCTTCCTCAGATTGTCATTTCTGACTGTTTCTTAATATGATTGTTGATCACTTGGCTCTTATCCAGTGAAGTGTCTTTTCATCTTCTCTGCTCATATTTTGAATGGATTGTTTGCCTTTTTATTTAGTGTGGGTTGACTAGGGAAACAAATCCAGTGACAGTAATATGTATGTTAGAGAGAACCTTATATCAATGAGCAATTATATATTGAGAAAACAATCCATCTCAGTAGAGACCAAGTCCATAAGCCCAATATTACCCCATATGTCCATAAATTCCTCTTCAGACTCACATGGCGATGCAATGATGTTGAATGCGGGAAGATCATGGATCAGTGGGTGGAAAGTCTTGTGGATCCAGTGGTAGTACAAGCATCTCAGTGCTGGCAGAGGTCTCCATGTAGTTCCTCTATCTCCAGGGCTCTAGCTTTATCAGTGTAGCTCTATGTGGCTTATCAACAGGAATGTCTCAAAGGGAATCAAAGAAGAGAGTATATCTGGCCTCCAGGGAGCTATTTATCTTCATGATACCAAGCTGAAACCTGATTGAAAGGCTAGATTCCACCCTACTTGCAAGTTGACACCAGATTATATCCCACACCTTTTCTTATTGAGGTGTTTATTTTCTTTATATTTTAAAGATAGATCTACTGTCAGATATGTCATATCTAACATTTTTATCCTAGTCTATAGCTTCTCTTTTTACTATTTTGATAAAGTCTTTTGATATTCATGAATGTCTAATTTTTAGAAAGGTTGGTAATCTGGTTGGTCTTTTGCTGTGTGTATTTTAAGGAACCCTTAACTAATTTCAAAAACAGCTGGTCAAAAGCATCTCATACGGCTATCTATTCCTATAAAGAGCTACTGTCTCTAAAGCACACAGAGTCTGTTCTACTCTGTATTCCAGGGTCATTATGATTTGGAATCTACCTGGTAAGTTTGTTGTTTGTTTGAATTCTGCCTCATGATAGTGTTTCTTTTTTAACTAACCAGAAGTCAGATATGTCCTTGCAGTTTACTGAGTTATTTCTGGAAACAATATGGAAAGTTAAAGTTTTGACTATTTATTTGGATGCTGTTTTGGGCTATTACTATATGAAATGGCTGACAGAAGGTCAGAATGCTTAACAGAAAGCATGGATCTGTTTTATTGCCTTCAGAGACCTAATTCCATATTTTAGTGTAAATAGAATAGTTTAGATAAGGATTTAGATAAGCTAAATAAGGATTGAACTTGTCTGTTTTGAGAATTGAGTTTAGTATAGGATTCTATGTTGTTTATACTGATTTTAATGCTTATTATTGTAGATATAAGGCTGTATAAAAATGCTTGTTGGCAAGTATGAAAAGAGAGAGTTTGTAAATTCACTTGCCTCAAGCCATTAATTTGACCTCTAGATGGGTTTAAGCCACACCTTCAAAGATGTCTCTGAGAAAATTAGCCCCACCTAGTGTTTTAGAGTACTCAGGATATTTGCATTCTGAGATCTGCCTAAAGTCAGATGGAAAGATTAAAGAAGGAGGAACTCTGTTTCTTCAGAAATCTTGAACTAGTGGTTTTTTTCAGAAGCTAGAAAACTATGGAACCACGAAGATAACTCGTCTCTGGCACTGAATGTCAAAGGAAGTCTGTGGTAGGCTGAAATGCTTGCTAGGTGACCACATGGACTTACTCTTTGAGTAGAAGTGGGAGAAATGGAGAGAAATGCAGCAATAAAGAGACAGGTTGAGTTTGGTCAGTGACACATGTGGACTTGGTTCACAGGAAAGAGAGAAGACAAAAATGGGTTGACTGGTCTGAAGTTCATGACCTAGCATCAGAGGACTAGGCTTAAGAATTTGTGAGGGGCCATGGTCCAAGGCAAGGCAGCCAATGGACACCCTGGTGAGGCTAAGCGAGACAGCCCACATTGAGTTGACCAGAACCCGACCAGAGGAAGATAAACTATTTGAGCCTGTGAATTGGTGCATAATGCTGCAGACTTCATGGATGGCTTCTCCTGATTTTACTTGGCTTATGGATGCAGACTCATAAGATTCCAACTGGAAGGAATATTCTTCACATTGAAAAATATGATTATTTCCTCAAATCACTGGGTTGATGTAAGTGGGCAATATAAAATTGGAAACCCCAAACTGGGAGGATAAAGGCATGAAGTAATTGACTTACAAACTCTCATAGGTGGGAGGATATATATTCATAGGATTATAGGATCAAGGTCTAGGTATTACATAACTGCAATTATAAGGAAAAGGATATTTTTTGTTTTGTTCACTTATAGAATATTATTTTTAATTGATGGTGGTACATGTTGAATTTTACACATTTTAGTTTTGTTCTATTAGGTACAGATATGATTTTATTTTTGTTGTTTGAAAGTAGCACATGGTGACAGAGTTATGTGAAAGTGTTAAATTGAAAAGGGGGTGGTCTCTGGCAGTGACTAATCATTTCAATCTCATGATTGGGAGTATAGGGGTGGAGTCTACCCTGTCAATCTTGAGATAGCCAATGAGACCTCTGTGTGGGCATAGCTTTCTCCTGGATATTTTGATAAATCTGGATACATTTCCCCTGTGGAAGTGAGAGACTGCGGCTCAGTCCCCTGGAAACACTGTACTGACAAGATAACATGACAGCATGTTGATAGATCCTGAGTCATGAAAGCTGGAGGAGTCAGAAAAGAAGTCACATGGGCTTACCCTGATGTAACCAGACTTCTGAAGCCAGAACAGCCACATAGAGACTATTGCCAGTGCTGAGATGCTTGGGAAACTACGGAGAGTCCCTTGCGATGCTTCTACCACCATGGATGCACAAGACTCTGCACATCCTTCATGAATCTGAAAAATACTTTATAGACTAGTATAGGACATATGGGCTAATATCAGACTTGTGAGCTTGGACCGAATTGGGTTGGGGAGCTTTTTCAATGTTCCATTCCTCACTTGTATATAAACTCTCCCTTAAATACATATGCATGTTTATGAATTTGTTTCTCTAGTCTACCCAGACTAACACAGTTGTTTGTTTTATTTTATAGTGATGTGATTCCAGGTATTAGAACAATTAAATATGTATCCATTTTTTAAATTATCTGTATTATTTTATGTTTTACACTTAGTCTTTGATACATCTTGAGCTATTTTTGCATGTGTGAAAAGAAATTTGCTTTTAGATATTTGGAGATGAATAGCTTTGCCACCACTATTTGTAAAGAGATTCTTCATGCATTGTTTATTTTAAAGCTCTTCACCGTTTAATGATTATAAGCAGTATAAGCTCTTTGTCAAAGCTCAGTTATCCATGGGTGGGTAGGTTTATTTCCAGGCTCTCAGTTTGTTTGTTTTTTTCATTGGCCTATATGTCTGTCATTGCACTAATACCAGGCTATTATTACTATTATGCTGTATAAGAGATCTTGAGTTAAGAGAGGGTAAGGCTACCTATTGTATTAATTTTTATTTGTTATTTTATCACTTTTTTGTTTTTTTGTTTTGGGCATCACTGCTCTCCAGTGATGGGAGTTGGATATTTTATCACTTTTTATTCGTGTTTCTCCAGAGAATAAGATTGATGATTGGTTTTCTACCACTCTAAAAAACGATCATGGAATACGGATCAGGATTGCCCTCTATAAGGAGACTACTTTGGGTAGTGTTGACATTTTCACATTAAATCTTTTATCTATGAACATAAATATTCTTCCATTGATACACATTGTTTTCCTGTATATTAGTGCAAGAAAATAATTTGCAGTTGTTTTATTTATTTATTTCTGTTGTGGTTTTCTCCTGGTATCTAATACCTCTACTTAGACTTATTTACTCTAGAATTCATGTTTGGGGTTGCTATTAGACATTGTATTGCTGATTTCTTTAAATAGTGTTGATAGCATGAAGAAACTGAGTGATTTATATGCTGCTCCTATACCTCTACACTGTCGATTCTCTGTGTGTGAAATGTTTTTGTCAACTTCAGTGCCTTTTATTTCCCTTTTGATTATCATCTGTATCTATTTTATTTAGATTCTTAGAGCTTTGCTGTAAAATCTCTGGAGAATATGTCTGCAAAATTCATCTTCTGGATCTTT
Organism: Nesogale talazaci; assembly: GCA_004026705.1. Taxonomy (NCBI): domain Eukaryota; kingdom Metazoa; phylum Chordata; class Mammalia; order Afrosoricida; family Tenrecidae; genus Nesogale; species Nesogale talazaci. The sequence goes on along the minus strand of PVJH01001790.1, from coordinate 135,143 downwards.
GCTACTTGAAATAATAATAATCTGATGCAAAATAATATTTGCTGTTTTTGTTCTACCTTATATCTTCTCACACTTTAGCAAATGATATGAATCATGCTGGGGTTTAAAATTTGAGTTTTCTTGTCTCGGTTTTATTATTAAAAAAAATCTAGATAGCTTTGCTCACTGTCAGTGATTCAGTGTTGACTCGTGGTGCCCCAAGCTGTGTTTCTGAGGGCGTAACTGCTGCTGAGAGTAGAAAACAGTCTTTCTCCAATGGTGCTGCTGACGGCTTCAAACTGCTCACCCTGCAGACTGCAGTCCAGCATGTAACCAGTACACCACGCATCCTCACACGATTGCCCTCGCGCCACGTGCAGAGCGGCGAGGACGTTTATCCAGCCCGCTGGGTGTTTTTACCGCCTCTGCCTCTACCTGCTTAGCAGCTGACTCATCCAGGCCTACTGTGCGCATGTGTGGAATGTGCACCCAAACTCTCCGACCCTCTTCCTTCTCTCTTCTCACAACTCCCCCTCTCAGTCTCAGGTGTGATTGGATGAGTCACGAGCTTGCCTGTGCAGAGCCTGCTGCTGCCTGAGGACCAAGGAAAGACAAGTTAGGATTTTTTTTTTTTGAAGTTAGAAGGTTTATTTTATTTATTTACTTATTTATTTATTTATTTATTTATTTATTTTTGCAGTTGGTAAGACTTTTTAGACCTACTAAGGGGGGGGGGGGCATTTTTTTCTGAAGTTAGAAGGTCTTTTTTATTACTGATAGGACATACCTTTTTTGAAGTTAGGAGAGCCTTTTTTTAAAGTTGGTTAGTTGGTTGGGGGTAGTTTCTAGAGGAGGCTGCATCACAGTGATAGCACAAAAGCGCTCAGTGCTAATACAAATTGTCAGCACTCGGGTTGTGCAAATGGTTGGTGCTCAGTGGTAATGGTAATTGTACGTGCTCAGTGTTAAAGCAAATGTCAGTGCTCAGTATTAATTGAGTACAAATTGTCAGTGGTCAGTGCTATCGCAAATTGTCAGAAGTCAGTATTAATGTAAATTATCAGTGCTCAGTCTTATTGCATAGGGTCCCCAAACTGATAATCTGCCTAGGGCCCCATGGGAATTTAATCCAGCTCTGCAGACAGCCGAGGAGTAGGAAACCCAATTTGACAGGAAGTGCATTTATATTCTGGTTTCTATTCAATTGTGATGATGTTGTATGCTATGTGCAATATAAGTCCCAGTTCACACTGCTGTGATCGGTGAGTAGTGCAAGTTCAGAGAGCTTGTATGGTTGAACTTGCATTAGATTTAAGAGAAAAAAGGCATATTTGCCTTTATTTCCCTGCTGTGAAATCGGAGTGCATGAGTCTTCTCCCCCAGGTGATCAGATTCCTGTGCGAGTTCACAGATCACCATATAGCTTGCACAGAGTATTGTGAACTAGAAAGGTTGTGGAGGAACTGGCTCTGTAATCATGCTGGTTCCCGCACCGCACCAGTGTGAACCTGAAGTAAAAGTGGAGTCTCACCAATATGGGCACTGGTGAGGCCGAAAAGATGTGGACGGGCAAGACCGCATTGATGGACACTAATCAGACTGCAATGATAGGCACTGATCAAACTATATTGATGGACAGTGCAATCTATATGTCTCTCTCTGGGCAAAAATATTGCTGATATATTGTTTTTGAAGTGATATATACATATATTTATATACACATTTTACTAATAGAAATTTGGAGTCCCTAGGAAACAATGATATCAAGAAAGTGAAAAATTTACTTGGAGTGTAGAATATTCAAAGAACAGTAGACATATGATTATTTTTTCATGCATTAGAAGGAAAGAGCTGTGTGTTTGTTATGCCTGGATAAAGTGTCTGGGATCAAAGAATACAATTTGTGGGGACACTATCAAACTCAACATAAAGATAAATATGATTGTTTTGTCAGAAAAGTGGGAAAAGATAAAATATTAAAACTGAAAAATACATTGAAAACTCAGCAATATACTTTAGTGAAGCAGAAACAGCTAAATATTTCATCACTGTGAGCATGTTTTCAAGTTGCCAGGCTTATACTGTGCACAGGCAGACCATTTGTGAAGGGAGAATTTGTTAAAGAATGCCTTCTTTCTGTTGCCAAAGAGATGTCCAGAGAAGGCCAATTTATTTACTACAGTGAGTCTTTCAGGACCTACAATCACACAAACGATTGAAGAAATGGGAACAATTTGCATCAGCATTTGCAAAACTCCACCAAAAAAAAAATCTTTTCTATATTTCCTTGGCACTAGATGAAAGTAATAATGTTTGTGATTCTGCACAACTGCTAATTTTTATTTGTGGGGTGAATGACTATTTCAAAGTCACAGAAGAGCTTGCTGCACTGCAAAGCCTTTAAAGGAACAACTGCAGGAGAGGATATCTCTGAAAAGGATTGCCAGACTGAATGGTTTGGAGCTGGGTTGGGCTAAACTAGCCAGTTGACAATTGATGGTGGGGTCTAAGAAAGGAGTCATTGCTCGCATTAACCAAGAGATGGACAAACATAACCATTCTCATCCAATAGCCAGACACTGCCTCACCCACCAACACGCACTGTGTAGTAAATCACTGAAGTGGACTCTGTTATGAAAATCGTGGTATCTTGTGTAAACTTCATTAGAGTTGATGCACTAAACCACAATCTCAGGTATTTCAGTCTGAGCTACATGTTGCCTATGAAGATGCTCTGTACCACACAAGAGTCTATTGGCTGAGTCGAGGAACAGTTTTGAAACATTTCTATGACTTACTTCCACAGGTTACAGCTTTTCTGCTTTCATAAAACAAAGTCGTACCAGAGCTCAATGATGCAGAATGAAAACGACATCCTGCCTTTCTGACAGAGGTGACAGAGCTTCTCAACAGTTTCAATGTGCAACTTCAAGGAAAGGGGAAGCGCATCTCTGACATGCGATCACATGTGAAAGCATTTGAGGCAGAATTAGCCTCCTCATCAAACATGTGAAGGAGGAATGTTTCTGCCCTCTCCCCACAACTCAAAATCTGTTAGCAGAAAAAACATTGGTTGCATTCCCAAACAAAACATGTGCGTCTTCACTGGAAAAGTTGCAATAGGAGTTCCAATTTAGATTTAAAGAGCTTCATCTCCCTGAACAGGACATACAGCTTTTCCGTAACCCAAATTCTATTGACTTTGAAAATGTGGATATAATTTACCAGATGGGACTAGCTGAACTGCAGAATTGTGACTCTCTGAAAGACTCATTCAAGTCAAGCAGCCTTCCTAATTTCTATGCATGTCTCCCCTCTGAGACATGGCCTCATCTCAGGAACCATGCACTCAAAATGGCAACCATCTAAGGCAGCACTTACGTCTGTGAACAGACTTTTTCCAGAATGATGAAATCTCCAATCAGACCTGGACTATCTGTTGCACACTTGCATCACTTGTTACGACTGGCAGTGACAAATATGGAACTGCATAAATTGACCATCTCATTAGCCAAAAGCAGGCACATATTTCTCATTGTATGTTTGTTGATTTAACTTTATTTGTTCTTCATTTTAAATATTGTATATGTTTCCATTTTGCTTTTTTTGACTCCAAAATAAGATATGTGCAGTGTGCATAGAAATTTTGTCAGAGTTTTTTTTAACACTATAGTCTGGCTCTCCAATGGTCTGAGGTACAGTGAACAGACCCCCTGTTTAAAAAGTTTGATGACCCCTGCAGTATACCATCAAGGTTCCCTTAAGACATGCCTAAAAACTTCACTTCCATCAATTCATACACCTGCACCTAGGAACAATGATATGCCCTATCTGTTTAGATGGTTGTTTTAAAGAAAAAATCCTATTTTGAACATATAAATTGCCATGTGGTTGTAGAAAATAATGAATATTCTTATCTACATTTATTTGAATAATCATGGTAACCTTTAAACATGTCTAAATTTACTTTCATTTTATTCTCTCTTCTGAGATGTTTATGATTGCTTGTGATTTCTGTTATTTTTGTTTTTGTTTTGGGGGCATCACTGCCCTCTGGTGGTGGGAGGAGGAGGCCTAGCCTTGCTGCTGGATTTGAACCTCCAACCCAGTGGGCCGCAGTCCCACGCACAACCACTATACCGCCAGGGCTCAGCCCGATTTCTGTTATTTTTAATGGATTACTTACACTGTATCGCCCCAAAATGCAGTGTAAGATATCTATGATTAACTACGCACAATGTTGTTAAAGAATATTTATAGATGAAGAGCATCTTCTTTTAATAATCTGACTTCTATATATAGAAAAATCATAAATGCATTTTTATTAAGAGGGCTGATTTATGATCATTCTTGCCTTCAAGTTTTGATATATGAAGAGGAGCATTCCCCCCAAAAAATGAAAAAAAAATTCAAAACTATGTATTTAACATTTTTTAACAAAGAATCTTATCACTTTCAAATTACTCTCCATTTCACTTACTACATTTGTCCAATCTGTAATTCCATTCTTGGAAACATTTCTCAAATTCTTCTGTTTGGAAGGTTGACAGTTTACTCCTAATTTTTTTTCTTCTCTTCTTCTACTAGTCAAATCACTGTCCTTTCTTGTCCATCTGCATTTGCATAAACAAAAAGATGTCTTATGTGGTAAGAATAGATGACTTAGGTGCATGGGGTGGAGGGATATGATGGCTTGGGGACAAAAACTGGCACACTGAGAAAACTCCATAAGCAGGTGCATTGTTGTGGTGGCAAAACCAGTCCACCGTCTGACACACATCAGGACTTTTTATGACACATCACTATTGCCAGCTTTTCAGAACCTTTCCATAGAAAACTTGATTAACAGTCTGACCTGGTGGAACAAACACCAAATTAACTACCCTTTTCAACATAAGATCTGGTTTTGTGGGGTACTACCTCATTCATGCACTGATCTGAAAGGTATCCCCTGTACTGCTCTCATTGAAACAATGCTTACAGTTTTTCTGGAAGATTTTGGTATTTTGTTTGTTTTATTTTAAATCGTCATAGCCTGAGTCACCTTTATCAATCAACCATAATCTGTCTTTTGGGGGAAAGATGCCCCTATGCCCACTTGCCTATCACCAACCCTCGTAGAACCCTTCCGCTTTCCTTGGAGTTCACTGGCCAGGGTTCAGCTAATCTGTGTTAGAAGACTCGAATGCCTGTAGTTTGGCCAAAGGAATGCTCATGACACTGTTGGTAAACATGATATCGTTAGCTCCAAGATTGGTGGTTCAAATTTGCCAGCCAATTTGTGAGAGATATGGGACTAATTTCTTCCATAAAGATTCACACACAGGGAACCTTTATATGAGGTTGCTATGAATATGGATTCCATAACAATGGTTTTAGGTTTTTTTTTTGTGTGTGTGTGTGGTATATCCAAAGGCTGTTTTGAAGAAGCCGTGGCATTAGTTGGTGATTCAGCTGCCCTTTTCTATTTCCTGAGGAAAGGACATCAATGAGTCAAGCCCACTACCATCAAGTTGGTTCTGATTTTTTGCAAGACTTTAAGGCAGAATAGTTCTGGTTCTTCTGTGAAGATGCTGGAGGGGTTGAACTGATGGCATGGCAGTTGGCATTCCAATATATTCTACTACACCCACCAACCTCCAAACCAGAAAAAGAGACTGCAGGCTGATAATAAGAGGAGCTTGTTTAGGGAGAAAGAGATATAAATTGGAGGCAAAAAACATATATCTTGTTTGAGACTTTATCATGTTAAAACTGGCTTTAACATGTCATCTGCTGGAGATGACAGATAGGAAAGGGCTGATCTAGAAAAAAGGCCATTTATATACTTAAAAAGAAGCATAATCCAGAGAGAAGAGTCTTCATTGAGGCTGGGTTTGAATTACAGTACAACTTTAATTATCATTCCTTCTTCCTGGTTATTTTAATGTATTATGAATCCTGTATGCTCAAAATATCTTCTTTTCTTTTACAACCTCTGAAATAATAAAGTCTGACAATTTGTTTTCTTTTGTGCTTACTAGATGGCATTTTCCAGCAATGTAGGTCAACATGACCTTAATTTATTTTTGTTATATGACCAGCTAAAATAGGGTCTTCTTAGTTCCTCCTACTCTTTTGTGTTTACACAGTTTTTAAAGACTTACTGTGGAACAATGAACATTAGCCCTTTGTAAAAGAAAATCAAATTAGCTAGTCTTAGCAACCATTTGCTTATATCTCTTCCAAATTAAAATATAAAGCAATTAGCCACCGTTGAGGCGGGATTGTAGTGAAAGTGAAAAAAAATTAATTGTTTATGAGTAGAATCACTGTGAATTCAATGATCACTTTAACTTCAATAATGAATCTGAATATATCACAGTATTGATAAGGAAGTTAGTTGGAGTGTATTAAGGTGATACTAAATATTGGAGTATACATATATCAACATAGAAGATGTGTTTTGGAGCTTTTTGAATATGAATGACTTTTAATTCAGTGGTTCCCTCAGCCAGTAGTGCTAGACATTTCTGGTAATCAGTAAGAAATGTAAATATTCTTACCTTGTCTCAAACCCTTGACTTAGTCCAAGTCTCTATGGATGGAGCTCAACAATTTGCTGACAAACACTTCAGTGAAGTCTGGTACTTACTAAATGGAGGTCTCTTCAAAGCATATGAATACCCAGATTCCACTCAATTATTTCAATGAGAATCTTCATGGATGGGACTAAAGTATTGGTATTCCTTGTAATACCCACAGGTGGCATAAGCAGTCAGTCACAGACCAACATTTATATCTAAATCCTAACTACACATTAAAACCAACTGGGGGGATTTCAATGCAAAATAGTGTTAGGGATCTTCCTCTGATTCTGTTACCATTAAATCAGAATCTGTGAAAACAGATCCCATACTGGTTACTTTTACAAGCTCCCCACATGGGATAACCGGGGTTGAGAATAATTCTTCTTGCAAAAGTCATTTGAGTGATCCAATAGTTCATTCAGGATTCATTCTGTTGAGGCAATGCCTTCCTGAACGGTTTTATGAAAGATAGAATTTCATGCACAAATTGTTTCTTTTTAACTCAATACATTTATATTTAGCTTTTCTTTCTAAAAACCCTTGCATTTCACATTTCCTCATTGACGTAGGTCACCTGATATGAATCTGTTGGTGATAGAGAAAGTGCATGTGTAGAGACCACCATTGGAAGGAGGAAGGGTGAAGCTGTATGACGATTGACACAAGTGAACAAGCTCTTCCTTGCTACAGAAGATAGTTCAGGTCTGTGAAGCCCTTTCTTCAGTTTCATGACTGTCAATTGTCCCTTCAAGTAAAATAAATTTTACTCCATGTTGGGAAGCTGCATTTTTACCCAGGAAAAATTACATTCTAGGCATTCTGCTTTGGATTTTACATAGAACACTTCAATTAATGTTAGAATTCTAGAATGTAGCTATTATTAGACAAACTCAACAGATGGAAAAGAAGGGACAAAGAAAGTTTTTTTTAATTACTTCAAATACATAGCTACCAAGTTAGAGAAATTGGAACTAAAAACTTTATTCATGCCTGTCTATTATCTTTCTTTGATAACTTCAGAAGTCTTTGAAATAGTTTTTTTTAATGATTTTGACTTATGAGTTAAACTTTTAAAATAAAATGTGACCTGTTCAATGGCAAGTCTGGTTTCCACACACAAAGCAACAGAAAAAAAAAAAACAAAAAAACAAAGAAATGTGAGATTTATTTACTAAAAACAATTTCCATTATGTAGAAATGACTAATATCAAAGATTAAGGCATATTGTCAATATGTCTTGTGTGGCAGTCATGTCCTTATGTTAATTTTATTATTGAAATGTAGGGGTGGGTCTAGCGTGTTAATCTGGAGATAGCCATTGAGTAGCCAATGAGGCCTCTATGTGAGCATGGCTTTCTCTTTCTAGGAAATCTCACGATATTTCCCTCATGAAGATGAGAAGCTATCTCCCCAGTTGTTGGGAGTTAGTCTGAGAGGTGATTAATCACAGAAAAGACAAGCTAGCAGTGTCCGAGAAGCTGGAGGAGCCAGAGGAAAGACCACACGGCCTTGCCTTGATTGGAGCCAGACCTCTGAAGCTGGAGTGGCATACTGTTGATGGGCCCTGAGCCCTGGAAGAGAGGAGACATGAGGAGACCCCTGCCAGCGCCGGGGTTCTGCACCCACGTGTGACTTTGTAAGTTGGAAGGAGACTTTATAGACTGATTTCGGGCATATGGGTTAATATCGGACTTACGACTTTGAACTGGAGTGGACTGGGATGCCTTCTCAGTGTCACATTCCTTTTGTATAAAAACCCTTTCCTTATATCTATATGTGTGTCTATGAAATTTGTTCCTCTATTCTACCCAGACTAACACATCTTGAATCTGAGAATTCAAATCTGTGGTCACTGAATTCAGCCAAGACCTTGATCTGGCTAAATAAAATATTAGTAAGGGTAGAGGAGGAGTATCACATGAAGGGTGGAAATTTTCCATAGTTAAGCACATAACCACATCTAGGAGCCAGGCGTTGGGAATGAGGAGGTGTGGTTTGTGACATAAATTGAAGGGCTAGGGCTGACACATTAGAGATATTGTTCAAGTACTGCTCATTATTAAAAAACACATTACCCTCTGAGTTCTCTGATGGTCAGGGTCAACTTTATAATTAGGCTTTATTTTCATTCTCTGTTAGTTGAGAAATGGTCTCTTAAAGTACCTTTCTAAATTTCTTTTTGTACAATCAATAAACACTCCATTGAAATTATGCACATCAGATAGCCACTTGATGTAATCCTTATTTCCTTGGAACTGTATTACATGATGCAAATACAGGCTCAACTGCAAGACCATTCCTCTCATATCAGTCCCTCACACAAGTTATAAAGCCTGCTAGACTTAACCAGTTGTGTAATTTGAAAGTATAAAAGTCAAACCTGATTTGGCACCACTGATAAGTGTCCAAAATTTTTGTGAAATCAATTGGAAAGATCGCTTTCCCGTGAGTCAGCCACGGCCTTTAATCTTCCAATAGTGATCAGTCATTCTCCATCACATCAGACTCACATAACCTTGGAACTCTTCAGTTTTTTCCAATCCATCAGTCCTTGTCTCTAACTCTCTGGATTTAGTCAGCTGAAATTACATCGGCCTTCCTTTATTACTGAACCCTCTTACAGATATATTTGGAACATGCCAAATCTCTGTATGCCTTCACCTCCTAAAATTCATTTCCCTCTCAATCTCAATGCTACTATCAACAATAGTTAGCACCTATCATTCCCATGTATATTTAAAAATTTTCACTATATATACACACTTTTCTCAGGAATATATAGCATTGTTATACACATTGTAAAGTTTTATCTATTGGTACCATATATTATGTATCACTGAAAATTTTGCTTCTTTTTGACCATTAATATGTTTTGAAACTTATCAGAGTTTACAACACGGTTGTAAGAAACAAGATGTATACACATGCATTGAATTTGGCTCCTTTTGAATTACTGGGATTTGCCCTTACCTCTTAAACTTATTCAACAGATATTTACCGAGAATGGATTCCAGTAAGGTGAATGCTAGAGTGTAGGGATGTAGCACTGGATGATCAAAATTTACAAATGATAACAAGTTTTTGTCATAGAGTTTATATTCTGATGATCAAAAGACAGCTGCTATATGAAACCAGGTTGGCAAAAGTTTATAAAAGCATGTGGAAAGTACAATGAAAAAATGACAATAATCGCTGAGCCCCGGTGGCGTAGTGGTTGTGCGCGGGACTGCGGCCCACTGGGATGGAGGTTCAATTCCGGCTCCCAAGAGCAAAGGTTGGGCCTCCTACTCCCACCACCTGAGGGCAGTGATGCCTAAAAAAAAAAAAAAATTAAAAAAAAAAAAGAAAAAATGACAATAATAATATGAGTAAAGTAGGTATATAAGATAGGTATACTCTAGAAGAGTATCTAATGTATGTTTTACAATTTACACAGTAATTGTCTAATAAACCTCACTAAAAGATGTCTTTGAACAAGATTAAAGGATAGAACCATGGTTCTCTACAAGAAGGACCTCTCGGTCAGACGGGATATAAATGCAAGTCTTGCATACATAGTTTTCATATCAATCTTCAAGTAGCTGTAAAGAGCAGGGTGGAGTTAGGTCAGAGTGAGTGATGAGAGACATGGGAAAAACGATTCGGCAATTCAGAGACCAGAAGAAATAGATGGTGCTTGACTTCTACTACCAGTTTTGCATTATAAAGTCCTGGATAGAATGGTAGAAAAAACGTGGAACAACACTAAAAAACCAATAAAAAATAAATAAAGGAAAGGTGAGGCTTATTGTTTGGTAAAAGACTGGGCAGCATGGAGACCATTGCTCTTCATCAAGCTTCAGGTCTTCAGAAGCACTTGTTACTCAATTTTTTAACAAACTATAAATAGGTGTATTAAAGAAACAATGGCTCGAATGAGGTACACACACCTAGGGTAATCAAATATTTGAAACAGAAAAGGTGGCATCTAGTGAAGGGCAATATACAGAAGGGTTAGGAAAGAAGGAGGAATGGAGAGAGGAAACAAAGAAAGGAGGTTGTGTGAGATTACATTGTGAAGATCTCAATCAATGAAATGTAACCATACATAAATGGATTGTTGAATGGAAAGTGGATCCATCCTAGAAAGGTTCATCTGATTCACAATTTCAAAAGGAGTTCAGGGAGATCAACAATTTTATAATGGCACTTTAAGGTTGTTGGCTTTTGTTTTGTTTTGTCTTATAGATGAATTAGAACATTATAAATGTTTTAAATGTCAATTAGAGTTAGACAATAAGATTGCAGTGGTGCAACCAGGATAAAAAAATCAAAATGCACTACCAACAAACCCATACAGGCTCATAATGACCCTAAAGGACAGAGTATAACTCCTGAGGTTTCTAAGACGTTACCTTTACAAAAGCAGATATGCTCAGTACAATGCATTGTTTGATTTCTTAATGCCTGCTCTTGAATTTACTGTAGATCCAAGTCAGATGAAATCCTTGATAAGTTGAATCCTTTCTCCACTTATCATAACATTATTTTAGTGAACCTTTTTGTTTGTTTTAATAGATTTGTAACCCATGCAACCATGGCTATGACCTTCAATCTTGAACCATAAGTACTCTATGAATTTTCTGCTTGCCACAAGCAAGGTTTGTAGCTTGTTTATGAGCCTTCCTTCCATTCCCTTCTATGATGCAGCTTCTTGGATTCTTTGCTCATCACACAGACAGAAAGAGTATGGTATATGATGAAAGGATGCAACCCTGAAGGCTACCTTTTGCAATATTGAACCATGAAGTATCTATTTGGTTTTCATTTTTATTTTTGATTGTTTTATTTTTCAAAGATTGTCCCTTGATTTGGGTACAGGTTCAACATAGGCATAATTGTTTTGGAATTATGATCCTTCTCAATATTATTTTCAGTTTGTTATGATATCAGGTATTTTTCCTGTTGTCTACTTTGAACTAAGATCTAGGTGGGGGAGCAATAATAACCTTTGTTTCATATTTTCTCATAGATCTAGTTTGAATTTCATGTAACTCCCTTTTATTGTATCGCTGAAACTGTGGATAAATTATCTTTAGAAAAAATACTTGCATGTAATATTAATGACATTATTCAATAGTACTACACTTTTATTTAGAACATGACAAAAATATGTACATCTTCTAGACAGTTGGCCACGTAGCTGTATTTCAAATTCCCTAGTTCAAAGTACTGAGTACTTCCAGTGCATCATCAGAGTATTGAAACATTTTAACTGCCATTTAGTCAATTCATATTATCTTCTTTTGCACTAATGCCTTCAGTGAAATTTGCACTCCCCGCCCCCACCAATACCAAGCTGTCATTGATCATGTTCTACCACTTCCTATGACTGAATTTCAACCAACTATTTTTGACACCATGATGGTGTCTTCCTCCCATCTCTATTTATGCATCTTGGATCTATCAGCATGTAGCCCATGTTGTAAATAGGTATCCTGAAGTCAATTCTGACCCATCTTGACCCTGTGCACAGCAGAAAGAAGCATTGCGTGACAGGTCTGTCCCATCCTCCCACTTGCTATTGTACCTGAGCTCATTGTTGCAGCCAGAGTGTCTGTCGATTTCATTGAGAGCCTTCCTCTTTTCCACTGCCCTGACACTTTATCAACTGTGATGTGTTTTTCCAGGGACTGCCCTATTCTGACAACACACCCAAGATATGTAAGACAAAGTTTTGCTATCTTTCCTTCTAAGGAGCACTCTGACAGTACTTTTTACAAGACAGATTGGTTTGTCCTTTTAGTAATCCATGGTACTTCAATGTTCTTCTCCAGTACCGTCATTCAAATGCATCCATTTTCTTTGGTCTTCTTCATTCAATGTGCAACTTTCACAAGCTTATGATGCCATTTAAAATGCCAGGATTTGAGTTAGGTCCACATCTTTATTCCTCAAAGGAACATCCTTGTTTTTCAATACTATGAAAAGATCTTGTGCAGCAGATTGACCTAGTGTTTAAGAGCTTTTGACAACTTAACTGCTGTTTCCATGAGCTTTGACTGATTTTTCCCATAGAATTTATAGCACTGATTTTGCACGTAGAATCTTTCAAAACTGTTTTGTGAAGGTTGACTTCTATCTTCAACTATTTCAACTTTAAATATGCTGAGCATGTTCAGTCTTTTTGGTTTTCTAATGCCAAGTATTTTTCACATTTCATTGTAATGTCTTACTTTTTCTTCTTGAACTGTCTTTCAAAATCTTCTGTTTACCTTTTATACTTATCTTTCATTTACCTAATCTATGTTCAGGAGCAAGTTTTAGAGTGTCTTCTGACACCCACTTTAGCCCTACCTTCCTCTTTGCTTCCTTTTTTGTTTCCTCTCCTTCTTTCTTTGCTTCCTTCTTTGCTTCCTCTCCTTCTTTCAAGTCTTTTTAATAGCCTTTTGTTTTCTTCATTTAGGATGTTTTTGACATTATCCTGCAATTTATTTGGTCTTTGGCCATTAATGTATTAAATCCAATGTTTAGATGGTCTTTGAATTCAAATGAGGTAAGTTCAAGCATATCTTTTGACGTTCATGGATTTATGTACATACTCATGCATAAGCTGACCTGAATATCAGCCAAGGCACCTAATTTTACCACAAAAACAGTATTAAAGTTATGCTGTAAAATTTGGCTTATATACAAATATTTACGGTAAGTCCCTTTGAGTCAACTTGATGGCAGTGGGTTTGGTTTTTACTCTACTGAAAGGGATCTCTGGGAACACAGGCTATGTACTTGGCTGTTACCTTGGCATTTCAAACCCACCCAGTGGCACCACGGGAGAAAGATGTGGTGATCTGCTTCTTTAGAGATTACAGCCTATGGGGCAGCTTAGAAAACCCTATGTACTATATTATATAGTATCATTATGAGAGGCAAAATCAAGTTGATTGCACCTCACACCATCACTCTACGTAAAATTTATGGTCTGATATTTATGTGTAAAATCTGAAGTGCTTCTGCTGAATTATATTTGATTTTTCTCCCATTTCAACTTAAAAGTCCATATGACCAATTGATGTACTATTCACCATTTGATCCTTGTTTAGTTTGATGATACAGATACTCTTTATCTCCCCTTCCTATCACCCAGCATCACCTACTGCCATCAAGTTGACTCAAACTCAAAGCAATAATGGGTTTGGAAAGCTGTCCATTTTTATAAGAGTGGAAAGATTCATATTTCCCTCACAGAGTGGCTGATAGGCTTAAATTTCTAATCTTTTGGGTTAAAAGTCCAATGATTACAACACTATAACTATCTGAGTGCTTCATCTTTTCCCACAGATGTAGTCAATTTGATTCCTGTGTATTCTGTCTGGTGAAGACCAATGATATTGATACCATTTATGTTGTCATTAAAAGGATATTGCACCATGAAGAAATCATTGGCCTTGTAAAATGATATCATGAAATCTCTAACTTTCTTTCACCAAGGTCATATACCCAAATGATTGATTCTTCCTATGCTTTCAGTTTATTCATTTTGATTTCAGTAATTATTAATGCATTATAATTCCACATTTGGTCCATTTCAGACTAAAGATACTGGTTGAATTCATGTATATCTTTATCATTGACATTAGTGTTTGGTGTATAAATTTGAAAAATAGTTATAGCAACTGATCTTCTATGTATGTATATATGTAATCTTTTCACAGAAGCATTGTGCTTTAAGATAGCTACTGAAATGTTCTTTTTGATGATGCATGTGATGCCATTCATCTTAACTTTATCATTTCCAGTATAGCTAGCAAACCACATTATTGTCTGATTCAAAAGGGAAAATAGGAGTCCATTCAGCTCACAAGTGCCTAGAATAGCTCAATGGCATTGAGCCCTAGCACCCCTATAAAAGATCTCTGAAACTGTCAATCTTTCTAGGAAAAGACAATTTCATATTACTCCCACAGAGCAACTGGTGGATTTAGACTGCTAGCAACCCAAAACCTAGCCCACTGTGATAGGTAGATCTGTAGGTTTGTTGTGTCAACAGGGCCAAAGAAGGTAGGTAGGTTTGTTGTGACAATATGGCTAATGAACATATGTGAGATCAATTGAAGGGCAGAGCTATGAGTGACTCAGTGAGCCTTGCCTTTCTCTCTGGCATCTTCGGAGCAGCCAGCTGCTTTGTTTGTCCTATGGCTTGATTTGCAAGCTACACTACCCATGGATCACCTCCATAGACTGTGTTACTGTGAACTGAGGTTTCTTCGAGCTCTGCTTCGTCACATTACTGGAATATACATCTGGCTGACTGTCGGTGACTTGCCTTGCTATTTGCTGCTTGTGGCTGGATAGCCTGAATTGCTCTACAGAGGACTACTTGGCAGCCCTCAACACTGGAAAACTGCCAGTATACTAGCTGTCGCACACAAGTGAATTGCACCAAGCCATTTGTACTACTTTATAGATTAGTAACCTGTTTCTTATATTAGATATCTTTCTATCTATATAAATATATATAAAATTATTAGTGTACTGGTTTTGTTTCTCTAGAGAACACTCTCTAACATACCCACAGACCCCTAAGAGTAAGAATCAAATCAACAGCAGTGGTGGATGGGATATCAATTTTGGATGTTTCATTTCATTTCTTACAAAATTACATTTTTTCTAGATTCTTTCTTTGTACAGTGCATATGCTAATCATTATCGGATGCTTGCAAATATGTATCTTCTTTTTAAGTGTTGCTACACCAAACAATTAAGGTCTTTAAAGTTTTGTTCCAACCTCATCATTAACACCGATTCTAATTTTCCTAAGCAATGCTTTCCTGATCATATTTTGAGTCCCTCCTTCAGGGACTCATCTTATGGCCCTATACCATCCAATGGTCCTCTGCTGGATCAAAAGATTTTCAGTAGGTAGTTTTCCAGAAGCGGACTACCTCATTGTTCTTTCCTTTGTCTGGAAGCTAAACTATTCCCTTGCAAATTTAACTTGATTGTTAGATAAAGTTCAACTAAATTCTGATATTTTCTTCACCATTCTTACTTGTTTTATGGTCCAACTCATAGGGACCCTATGTACACCAGAACAAAATGCAGACCAGTCATGCACTGTTCTCACAATGGCTGCATTTGCAGTGAGCCCATGCTTGCAACAACTCTGTCCGTCCATCTTCTCTAGAGTCTTTGTTTTTTGTTTTTTGTTTTTTCATTTTCCTTCTCCTTGACCATGCATGATGTCATTCTCCAAGTCTGGTTCTCTCCCAATTATGTGAGACATTCTTTAAATCCTTGCTTCTAAGGAGCATTCTAAAGACAGACTTGTTGCTTCTTTTGGTAGTACAAGATGTTTCCAATATTCCTTACCAGCACCAAAATTCAGGTGCATAAATTCTATGATCTTCTTTTCTGTAGTATTTCCAAATTGAGTATATTTCATGGACAGTCATGGTATCTTTAACATTTTCTTTTGCCTGATTCCCACATTCATAACAACAGCAAATCTGTTCTATTTTTTGTGACGACACTAGATAACCAAAACCTAATGTTCCACAAAACAGCAGTCACACTGTTAAACGAATGCCCACTGGCATGGTAAAAATAAATATAGTTTAGAAGGAGGATTATGATTTGTGTTAGAATTATATACTTTGGAAACTTGAATGGTTTTTTTGTGGGTAATTTAGAAAGAATTACTCCATTCTTTTACTTTGCAGTAAGAAATCAAAGTTTAAAAGGTGAAGTATCAGATCCAAGATCTGACAGTTTGTTGAGAAAAATAGTATAAATGCCTCTGCTTCCTGATTCAGTTTACTGTACCATGTTTTCAGGAAGCCAAGACTAACCATTATTGTGAGGGTAAACCCCCTGCCATAGAGTAGAGTCCAACTCATAGCCATCCTATATAGGGTTTCTGGAGGCAATTAATGATAAATTTAATAGTAATAACAAACATCCCTTGGTCTCATTAAAGAAAATTCTCAAGGCCAAAAATTACAGAGAGGTTATGGTCTACAGCTCACAATCTATTAGCAGACAAGAAAATATAATCAGCATATAATACAGGAAGCCTTCAAAAACTTAATGGAAAATTAACTGAAAAGATACTGATATTTTCTTCCACAAATGTTCTGCAGCCTCTTTATATGCCAAGGCTTTCATATGTTCTTTATAATTTGTTAAGGAAAGAGAAATGAGAGACTAGTTTTATCAGGAGATCTAATGAGAAATTCATAGACACTAGAATTTGAGGTGGATCCTGAAAGAAAACTAGATGTTTACAGAATAGAAGAGGGAAGAATTTGCATTCAAGTGTCAGGGAGCACCTTACATAGGGATAATTGGAAAAAGTTATTGCAGATTAGGAAATAGCCCACATAGTGTGACCATGGTTAATGTATCTTAGAAAGGTGAATTGGGTTCAATTGGAAGGAATCTTGTATGACATGAGTAGGTTAAATAGCTTTTTTTGTTATTGCTCTTTTTATCAAGAGAGTGATATTATTTGTGATTCTTGTGTGCATTTGAATGAATATGGGGGAGAAAGACATTTTGGAGGTCATATGAAAGGATTTTATAATAGCTTCGAAGTAGCCTAAGGTAGTGAGAGTGAAGAAAGAAATAGGACTGTATATTTGAGAACAATTTCTGAGGATCTAATAATAAGGTGACAAAATAGGGGCCTCTAATTTGAGTGGCTATTAGAGCTACTAGTAAGTACATAATCAATATATAAATAAATGCCCGCCATTCTAATCCTGGGACTATCATGCCCCCCTGAATCTTCTACATCATGATACCTGCTGTCCCTCTCTCCCTGTGAATGACCTCCACCTTCTCTTTCTTTATTGCCTAACAAGTGCTCATCTCTTGAGATTTTATAGCATTGCTACTTTTAGGAAACGTTCTCTATGTACCCAAATGGAGGCTATCTGGGGGGTTGGGAAGGTCTTATTGAAGCTATATTAAATTTTCTTTCAATTGTTTGTTTGGCTTTCTTGGCTAAAAATTTCCTGAAAGTTGGCACATGACAGGAATAAATGTATTTGGGCAATATGAAAACAAGAAAATTGGAGGTAGAACGGAGTTGCAGAAGCTGACTGATGTTGATGTTTTTATTTTTATAAAATAAAAAATAGCGCATTTAGTTTGGATAAAGGAATATGATTTCACAGTTACCTACACTCAGTAGGTATTATAGAATAAAGCAAAACTTAAACAATAAGTACTTGTAGGTATTTCTGTTGTTCCTTGCTGTTCCTTGAAGACAAGAGCAGTTATCTATCCAATACCTCCTTTGAGATCAACTCTCGGACTTATCGTTGGTCAGCTCCTGGCCATAGGTGGGAGTATAAAAAAAAAAAAAACAAAAAAAATAAAATTGATAGACTATAACAACAGGTAATGCAATGTATTCTCTTTTCCTCTTTATCACCATTGCCTCCATAGAAAACATTTCCTTTCCAAGAGTAATATAATCAAACAAACACATGTCTGACTTTAGCATCAGATCTAATGCTAGAGCCTAACCATTATATAAAGAAGCAGAAAGTTTATGAGACAAAGTTAATTAGACAAATAAAGAGTCTGTGAAGAGAATCAAATATTAGCCATCAGCTACTTTGTTTTAGGCCACCCATCTGCAGAACTGGGAACTATGGGAAACTTTACAGGATAATAAGAAGGCATGGAAAGAGAACTGCTATTACCAAGTGATTTATAAAATATGTGAAGTCACTTACCAAGATGTTCCTACATTTTAGCCCTTGGGAAATCATTCTTAAAAGTTAAGTAAGATAAACTAGATTGAAGCAAATCACTGTCTCAGAATGTACATGTGTGACATTTCACATCTGCATTTTTTAATGAGTAAGAATTATGTTTCATGGTGTTCTGTTCATGCTGGTATGCAGATTAATACAGATCTGGGAACTGAAGAAAATAAGGCATGGTATAAATAAATTAACTATAAACTTGTTAGAATAATTTGCCAGGCTTAGGGTATCAATGCCCACTGTCTAAAGCACATCCCTATTAAGAATAGAGAGATCTATGTGAATTTGTGTGTGTGTCTATATATATGTATATATATATATATATATAATCTTTCCTAAAAGTCATCTATTAAGTGAAATTAATCCTAATTTTAAAATGTAAATATGTATGAGAAACTCAATTTTGGGACAAAGCCAAAGCACAAATGATATTAGGACCACAGGGGAACTTTGATCTTTGTATGTGCTAAATGATTAAAGGCTTGGACCTTTATATCCAATTGTATTCTTAAAGTTATCAATTAGGGGACAGATTCTTCTATGATTATTTCAATAGAGCGCTATTTTTCTCTCTCTTAGTTCCAATTCCTCAATTAATGAAGATAGTTTTTACTTGTTCCGTGGCTCCATTTGAAGGCACAATCAAGAATGGTGTTTTCTGGATTGTACAGGTAGGGAAAGACTGTTTGACACAGTACTAATAAATTCTGAAAGTTGCAAACTATGCAGACTGCCACTGCTAAATGAGTATGTGGGTAAATTAGGCATGATACCAGCTAAGAGTTAAGAAATCATTAAAGAGAATTTTCTCCTGGCATTTTATAAACCTTGGAGTATATACGAAGAACAAGAAACAGAACAATTTCTCTTTCTCCCAATTAACTTGCTCAATCTTATGAACTAGTTGAATAAAATTGGAATGTTTAACCTAGAGCAGATAGGTCATGGGGGAACATGATGCTGTTGTTAACGATGGAACTATTCAGTGGAAGAGGGTGTAGTCTCTCAATGTCTACCAAGGAGATAAAGCAAAAATGATATGGGAATGAGGAAAAGACAAACTTCAAACTTCTGTTCGGGGTAAAGACATTGTCTCTACGAGCTGGAAATGTATACTTAATTTGGAGCTTGTGACCCAATCCTAACTGATGACAAGCACGTTCAATAAATATTTTTAAAGGAAAATTGAATAAAACGGACATGGGTTCTGATGATGACACAAAAGGCTTCCCCTTAACTTATACATTTAATGATAGTTTGAAAAGTAAAAATTAAAATCCTGTGCAAAATAGCTTCCGCTCATGGCCATGAGAGAGTAGCTAGCATTTTACAAGCTCTTTTGCTGTACATACTTCACTGTGGAAATATAGGGGAAAGACTGCTGAAGCCCTGTACAATAGATAATACAAGATTGCCACCTCTTAAAAAGAGAACAGTGTGAACCTTAAAATTGCCCGGGTTTCTGCTTAGACATAATTTCTAGATTATGGTGCATGAAAGTGGGGCACCCTTCAGAACACAGTAGTCTCCCTGAGTTTGAGGGGGCTGAATGAGGTGATTAGAACATGTGGGACCTTGAGGAAAGAGAGGGACTCAGTGACATATCACCAGAAATCTGCATAGAGATTCAGTGTCAGAGTCTGTGGTGAATGGTGAGGTGAACATGAGTAGGGCAGGATGACAAGGCAGAGAAAAGAACATTTCCTGGAAAAGGAGAGTTCTTGATAATGACAAGCAGAAAAACTATTAACACTTACACAGTATTGGGAGACATTCAGTTTCCAAAGAGTGATGTGGAATGGCTTTACTGAATATGCTAGCTGCACAGTAGAGATTACAAGTAACCATTTCCATCGAAGTAGAACTACACTAGTCCTTTACAACTCACATGAAACTCACTGCCATCAAGCCAGTGCTCACTCACTCAAACCCACACCCTCCTGTGGGTTTCCGAGACTAAGTGTTTCCTGGGTTAGAAACAGTCTTTCTCCCTTTCAGATGCTGGTGCTTTTGAGCTTTTGACCAAGTGAACTGCAGCCCAGTGCATAACCACGACAGTGACTAAGGAAGACGAAGAAGAATCAATGTCTTTTAATTGTGGTACTGCCAAAGTCCCCCAAACTGCTGAAGAACACACAGGTCTACCTTGAAGAAGTACAGCCGCAATGCTCCTTAGAGGAAGGATGGTAAAAATTTGTCTCAAATACTTTGGACACGTTTTCAAGAGGAGCCAGTCCCTAGAGAAGGATATCATGCTTAGTAAAGTAGAAGGGCATCACAAAAAAGAAAGCTCTTCTATGGCTGCCACAATGGGCTCAAACATAAGGACAATTATGCAGATGGTACAGGACCTGACCATGTGCTGTTCTGTTGTGCATAAGTCACTATAAGTGACTTGCAGCTGACTCTACGGCACTTGACAACAGCAGGTCCTTAATAAAATCTACTCTAGACCCATTGTACAAAATACATTTCAAGAAATTGAAGAGACTGATCTACTCCAAATGATTTTCCTGCTGCAATTAAGACAGGTCATACCAATATAATTAAAGAATTAAAAGTGATAAAGAAAATAATATATGAAAAAATAGAGTATCGATAACTGACAAATGTGATATCTTAAATGGACAAATTCCTCAATGGGCTTGCAAACAGATTAAACCAAACCAAGCCAAATCCACTCCCATTAAATTGATTCTGATTCATACTGATTCCATAGGACACAGTAGAATCACTACCTTCTTCCCTGAAACAGCTAGTGGCTTCAAACTGGCACTAGGACCTCACCACCCCACCAGAGCTCCTCTTCAGTAAAGTAGACACTGCAAAAGATCAGTAGTGATCATCTGCCAACAAAAGAAATCTAATGTCTGCAAAAACAAACAAACAAACAAATTGGCTTAATTACACAAGCTAATTAAGTTATTTTTAAGTTTTTAAGGTTATTTTTTAAAACTTATTAGTGTGCATCAGGTGAAGATTACAGAACAGATAATAGTGTCGCATTCCATAATTCATCCACATTCTGATCCAACTTCTTAGCGGCAATTCCTCAATTTACTTTCATTTGTCTCATGTCTCCCCCGAGTTTCCTACTTACATTCTTCGTGCTTCCCTAGTCCTTTGAACTTTGTCCTCAGGTAAGAGGTGTCCTTTCTTCATCAATGGTTGATTATGCATAAGTGACTTTAATTCCATATCTGAAGGGCCATAGTCTTGAAGCCTACTGCCTTGGTCCAACTGGGAAGCCTGGTTTCTTTTCTGATTTTGATTTTTCTTCCACATTTCTCTTCCAGCCCAGACAGGGCCTTCTACTTTGATCCTATCCAGAGTAGGATACCAATAATTTTTGTGCTCTCATGTTGTGGAGTGTTTTTTTCATGTGCCTTATTAGTTTATGGAATAATTGTTTCCATGTTTCTTTTGATTTTTATCATTTTCTTTTCTCTGGGAAAAAGAAAGACCTATACTTGCTCTGGGAAAGGCCTATACTTGGATGGAATCTTAGATGGAAGCTCCTGAGCCCTTAAGACACCAGTTGCTACTCATCAAATTAGGATGTATACTATTTTATTTTTGAAGTACATTGACATTGGTATCCCCCAAGACTATGTCCCTAAGCCCCCAGATCAAGCAACATTTTCTCTAGGTGTTCGGTCATATCTAGGATGTTTCCATAGTATTGCCTCCTCTATGCTCTGCCACATTTATCTCTATTATTTGCAGCAAAATTAAATGCATGTATACAAGTATCTGCCATCCAAACCTCATACATTTATGTGTATACTCCTATCCTCCCTCTCCCACCTGTATGACCTGCGGTATGTGTTTACTCAAGCATCTGTTCATAGATGGCCACTGTAGCAAGATTGTATATATAAATAATATTTGTCTCTGATGTCTTTGACTTTTGAAAACATCCCAATTTCTTTCCTTCCTCCTAACTGCACTCGTATTAGTTATGAAGTGCCTTTCCTTCAAACCAAGTTATCACTTGCCTAGCAAAAGCCTATAATTTTCCCTTCTATCTTTCCCTCCCTCTTTGGGTAACCATCAAAGAATCTTTCTTTGAAGCATAGCTTAATTACTTCATATAATAATTGAAGCAATTGAACAAAAATTTAATTGAAATCTTATGAAAAACGCTTGACAGCATAGTTTTAGAAAACTAAAAAAATCTGTAATTAATGAAAAACAACATAAAAATTCAAGATGCTCAATAAACAACAGAGTATTATTGCTTTATTAATTCTAAAGAAACCACAGGTGCATAAACAAATTTATACAGATGAGTAAGAAAAAAATGTGGAACCTGCTACAAAAAAGGGGGAAACAGTTCAGCGGCTGACTTCTCATAAGAACAGTGTAAATCAGAGCAGTCAGATGCATCGTTAAAGGCTAAGAAAGAAAAGTCACAACAGCACATTACATTCAGAAAAGGTCTTCAAAGATGGAATTAGAAAAAGACAGAAATAGATTCTGACAAAGACAAAAAAATTCTTTCTTTTTAGAAAGAAATAGTTAAATGAACTATAAATAACAGTGGCTGAGGGAAAAGTAAACAATCCCATAAAATATTCTGAAATTGTTAATAGCAAAAAGACAGAAGTTGGAAGTGAGTGAACTACAGCATTTCAGAATGGCACAGATGCGTAAGTGCTCAATTTCAAGCTGAAAGATTGTCAGTTCAAAATCACCAACAGGCACTTTGATGACCTGCTTTTAAAAAACTATGGAAGAGTTTGATTCTGCGCATACCGGGGTCTTCATGAGATTGATTTCATGACAACTAACAACAGTTCAAACAGTGCTAACAGTGACTGGATAGGCTTCAATATCCATAGTAGTACAAATTCAAAGTTTAATAGACCCAAGCTTCCATCGTTTGCTGTAAAAAATATGTGAAGAAATTCAAGTAAAGTAAATGAAAGGAAGTAGTAAAGTTAACAGTAGAAACTACAGAAAGTGGGGAATACCCCCTCCCCGGGGGGGGGGGGTGAAGTTGCTTAAGAAGACATTTAGTACAAGTTTTATGATAAATGAACTAACAAAGCTATAGCTAGATCGTAAAGAAAATAATAAAAATACAAGTTACTCAGGCAAATAATGAAGAGATAACACCATAAACTCTAAACATATGTAAAGGCTAATAACAGAATATTGTTCATTTATTTTCACTAATAGCAGACCAACATTGCAAGAAAAATTTCAAAGGCAAAAAAAAATTCAAGTTAATGTGAAGTGATGAGATATGTTTGAAGAAGAGAAAATGGATGTTTATGAATGTCTATGAGGACAAAATACAGTTTCTATTCTTCGTAAGTTTCTATAAAAGATAAATGGCTGTTGAAACAACAAAATCACATAAGAAAGAATAATAACCTGGGACTTGAGGGAAAATAAAAGTCAGTAAAGACATCCTAAATGTATGAAATGATAAGATATACTTTAATGAAGCAGATGACCTAACAAATCAATTCTAAACAAATGCAAAATCCAATTAGCACACAAATAAGCCTTGACAAATTAATTATACAATATACAAGTTAAGCAAAGGATTGAACTGGCCAGGAAAACTAGTGAAAATTGCCCAATAGAAATCAAGATTTACTATGAAGCAATAACATTTAACATGATGTAAATTTGTAAGGCAAAGAAAAAGAGACCATTAGAACAAAATAGAAATCCTAGGTATGGACCCATAAGTGAAAAGATACTGGGCATAGAATAGAGTTATCTTTGGAAAAGTTGAAAAAGTGTGAACTAATAATGTGTTAAGAATGCAAATAATTCTTATGGAAAAAATGTATGTTTGCCTCATATATTACAGATTATTTTTAAGGACTCATAGAATTTTTTAAACATATGACATAAAAAGCATAAGCCATGTGAGAAGTGATTGATAATTAATTTGCACTAATGGATAACTTTGTTCACTGAAAGATAGCATTTCCTAACTAAAATGGGAATTTCAGATTGGGAGAATATAGTCCCAATGTATAACCAGCAGAGACTACTATGTAGAATATTAATAAAACTTCTAATAATAAAAAAATATCAGTCAAGTATTTAAATAAATATGCAGAAATAGAACCGATGATACTTATGGGAAAATAGAAAAATGTGTGTCAAAAGAGGAAGAAGAAGAAATCATATGACTAGTTCTGCAGTCACCATTTTGATAAAAATGGTATTTTGTGAAATTAAGGTGCAATAGGGAATCTCATTTTTCATGGCAGTGGTATAAATCTATTTGAGGAGAACAGTTTAGTGATAGCTAGTGCATTTGAAGACATCTAACTACCTGGTAACATTAAAGTATAGCTACAAAACAACAGCCTTCTTATAAGAAATACAACTAAAACAGCAGGGATTATTAAAGCTAAGCAGGTTAAAAATTGTTTTGCTACAAACAGAAAAGGAGACAGGGAACATAACAGTGTTGTTCCCTGGAGAAATAATGTGTTCATCGCTCTTAGTTTTCTAACTCCAAATCTTTGCACATTTAAAAATAATATTGCTATTTTGTCTTCTTAAACTGCCCTTTGGAACTTTCTGTTCAACTCTTTTACTTCATCATTTCTTCTTGCTCTTTCTGCTTCTCTACAACCAAGAGCAAGTGTCATCATCTGCTGATACCTCAAATCAAATCCACACTGAGCCCACTGCCACCAAGTCTCTGCTGACTCCAGGAAGCTCCTCTGTGGGCTTCTAAGACCCTTACGTGTTTACAGAAGTAGAAAGTTGAGGGTTTTTTCCCACCGTTGAGTAGCTGGTGGATTTGAACTATCAACCCAATGCATAACACCATGAAGAGGGTTCCTAGGCTGCCTGGTGGCTGAACCCCGGTGGCGTAAGTGGTTGAGTGCAGGACTGCGGCCCGCGGTTCAAATGCAGCGGCGGCCTCAGTAGCAGGGCTAGGTAGCTCCCACGACCACCGCAGGGCAGTGATGCCAAAAAAAGAAAAAAAAGAGGGTTCCTAACTTGTCTTGCGTGTGCTTTCTCTGTCAGCAAATAAGTCACGTTGTTTGTATATTGCAGATTGCGAATAAGCCTTCCCTTTTAATGCCACGTTCTACTTCACGGAGTTCAGCTTCTCAGATTGTGTGCTCAGCATGCAGACTAAGTGTGGTGTCAGAATACAACCCAGAGGCACTTTTGTCTACTTTTAACCCGTGCAGAGTCCATTGTTCTGTTTGAACGATTGACGGACTCTTAGTCTCTGTTCACTTGCTGCAGGAGCCTCATTCTTTGCAATGCTACCCATGATTTGTTATGATCCATTCAATTGAATGTCTCTACATCATCAATAAAATACTGCCAAACGTCTTTCTCTTTTAATTTTTCAAGCACATTTGTACACATGTTGCCATTTTCATTTCCAAATATTTTCTACCTGAGCCCTTGGTATGAGCTCCTCCCCCCCCCCTTTTTTATGAATCATTTTATTGGGTACTCATACACCTCTCCTCACGATTCATACATACCTCAATTGTATGCAGGCCACATTTGCACACTTGCTGCCATCATCACTCTTAAAACATCCTCCCTCCACTTAGGCCCCCAGTAACAGTTCCCCATATTTCCTTCCCCCCCCCCATGAACCCTTAATAATTTACAAATTGTTATTAATTTTTCATATCATGCACTGTCCAATATGTCCCTTCACTCAAACATCTTTCTAATGGAGGAAATCGCACAGGCACCATAGTGGACCTCCTATTGCTCCAAAAAAGAGAATCCAACACTACACCCTCCCAGGGTCAAATGCCACAAGGCAGAGGCCAGGCATGACTCCGCCCCCATCTGCTTTTACCCTGTTCTGCCCTAACCATTTCGTTTATGACATTCTACTTCTTCGATAGGGTTAACAATATGTTGCAGTAGGGCTACACAGAATTCATAGAGAGTTCTCATGAGTTCGGGGTCTATTGGGCAAAATCCGAGATGAGTGAGGATTAGAAAAACACTCGTAAGAGTGCCTCTGGCACACAGCAGTGCCTCTTTGTGTTGGCAGCAGCCCGCTATCTGTCTCATCCTCAGCCCAGCAGTGACCTGATCCCTGGCCTTCGGCATTGCTCTGTGGGCGGGATCGCATGCCCTGGGGATCTCAGGATCTCTGCTGTTTCCACCACTTCAGACACCCTCTCACATGTGGTCTTCTGGTAGTTCATCTTCAAGAGCAGCCACCTGGAATCACTCTGGTTCTGCTTCTGAGATGGCATCCTTATTCTCCAGGAAAAGACAAAACTGCTCGCACCCAGTCCTTTGGTGGCAGTTAATTGGAAAATGAATAGAAGAGTCCACCAGAAGTTCATTTTACTTGACCATACTAGTATTCTCTGCTTTCAGCCAAAAGCCATTGGACATCAGAAATAATATCCTTTCCTTCAAGTCCTCTTATGTGTCTATCCTGCATTTCCATTAGTCCCCTATGTATCCGTGAAGCTGTCCTTGACCTATATCTTAAGCAACTGTTACTTCTGTGTGATTTAAGGGTATCATTCTATAACTTCTGTATTATGTCGGGTCACCTTTCTTTGGAATGCACACACATACTGAACTTTGCTAGTTGGTTTGCAGGGTAACTGTCTTCCAAATTTCCTGGCATAGATGAGAAGGCAGCATCAATTCGCTGACACATTTTAATTTGTATCCAGTCCATTAATGAAGTCTTATTACCTTATTTTATATGAAATGCTACAATAACTTCAATTTCAAATTGTTGAACTAAAGATGAACATTTTATAAATGTTGTTGGAATATTATGAAAACCATTTGGACAAATGTGTTAAAATTATCTCATCCATAGAAAAAAACTCCAAATGTTCCTGAAATACACATATAAATATAACAGTGAAACTACATGAATACTAACAGAACACATGAGTGAAATTTTTTGTCATCTTGAAGTTTAAAAGAGACTTGAAAATTCTTTTGTAAGTAAAGATTGGTAATTTCACTACCTACAATACTTGATTACATTATGAAAACCATAAGAGAAATAAAAAGTAGCACACTTTAGGAGAAATAAAAAAAGAAATCACAAGAAAAGAAACACAAATCCTTACAGAATATTCTCTTATCAAAGAAGGGGAAAGAATCAAAATCTGGTAGGAAAATGGGTAGAATCACAGATAGATAATTCCATAAAAGAGTGTATATATGGCTTCTATATCAAAGAAAAGTGCACCTTTTCACTTATAATAAGACAAATACCAAATAAATTATTATTTGATACAACCTATCAGATTGCCAAAAGTTGGAAAGCAGCACATTCTTTTGTGGGTCTACTAAAATTACACTCTCATAAAATGCTAGAGAGAGTGAAGAGTGGTATAATTCCCGTGGAAGATAATTTGGCAATATGTGATCAAACAATTCTGTTTCTAGGAATCATCTGACAAAGCACTTTTACAAAACAAAACCAAAGTGATAGGCTGGATCCTCCTAAAAATAATAGTCATGCATAGAAAACATCCCCCCAAAGTCATGCCTAGGATAGAAAATAATTCTTTATTTAACAGAATAATTCTTACCCATTACCATTGAGTTGACTTGGACTCAAAATGTCAGTCATCTGAATACCCCGGCCACTTCACAGAAGCAAGACAGGGCACCCTGCCTTGTAAAGACGACCACCTTGGAAATCCTAAGGACCAGTGCGACTCTGTGCTATGGGGCTGTTTAGAGCCTATCCAGCACTACCGACAACAGGAGATGTATTATGAGAACACAAAACAATGCATGGAAAAGACAATTACAAGACATAAGCATTTGCATAATTCTGCAAAAGAAATACAGAAGTAATAACCACGAGTGCAAATGCTTACATCTAGGGAGTATGTTCTGGTAGAAGGGGGCACTGAAATATGAACAGATTTATGGGTAGAGATGTGTCTAGAGTTCGAGCCACACTGATATTTACCGAGAATCAGATGCCACGGTTGTGGCTCTCTCCTCTATCACCTTCATTCTCTTGATACATTTTTATTATTTTCTATCAAGCTTAAATTGCGACTACCCAGGTTTCTGACTCCTGAAGCAAATAGATAGATAGTAAAGGATTTATTTCTTTTCACCTGTATTTTGAAAATAAGACTGGAACGTTTTTCTCTTAAAAATTTGCACTCTTAGATTACCAAGGCAAATTTTCTCCTTACTCTCAGTTGTTTTTTTAAATCTCTATGTCTGTGTGGAGAAGCCTGAAGGCTTTTCCTGCTGTAGAAAACCAAAAATCTTCTGTTGTTGAGTTAATTCTGACCCACAGAGATCTCCTTGTTCATGGGAGAACTGCTCTTCAGGGTTTTTATGGCCATATATCTCTACAGAAGTATCTCCTACCTCCATCTCCGTCAGGGTGGCTGATGGTTTTGAACTGCGAACATCCCGCTCTGTCACTAGACCACCTTTTGTGAAATGGATATCAACAACAGTCTCTATTCAAACATGGGGAAGTTGGAGTGGAAATTGTCAGGGAAATAAATGTTTATATTATTGTTTATTATTATTAGGTAGTGATAAATCTTAATGGTATGTCTTTGAACTAAGAAACAGCATATCTAGTTGATCTTTTCCTGTGATTCTCTGTGGCTATTTCCACACAGGAAAGCTGTGTTTGAAAATGATGGCTAAATCGAGATATTTATATATAAGCTAAGTGCTGCAGGGGTGGAGATTGTGGTAAATTGTTACTGTGGAGAAAATACTTCTGTGGGAAAATGACGAAGCACTAGGATTTGTCACAGAGGGTAGAGAGTGGGATGACACATTTTAAAATGCCCAAACGTCTTATGGTTGGCCATTATACCCCAGATAATCTGGTGGTTGGCATCAATCCCTAATGTCATCTTGCATCCCATTCTCCCTTGCCTATGAGCTCTAGAAACATGGTCTTTTTATTAAACAAATCAGACTAACTCCCACCTTCATTCTGTGCAGTAATTGTTCTATTGCTCTTCTCACAAATCTTTGCCTGGCTGGTAGCTTCTCCGCATTTAAATCAAAGCTCAAAATCTACACTTTAAGTGGAAACAAAAGTGGCTAAGAGGGTGGGGCAGGAAGAAGGGATAAAGAAGGACTCACTGTTTAGAGGTCACTGAATATCTGGTAAGTGTAAAGTGACCAGAAGTCCCACTTTTTAACAATTTAACAGGATCTCACACTGTTTTAAAATTAAAACAAACATACTACAATACTATTCTTATATTCTATGAAAATTTTGTTGCTCCTTATAGACCAAAATTTTCATCAAGAAACATCCCCCACCCCAACCAATGGTGTCTCGCTTAAAATCTGGTCACTTTAGTTAAGGATGATGTAAAGAATTGAAAATGGATAATGGTGATGGTTGAATAACAGGAGAAACTTATTAAAGTCATTGGATTTACATGCTAATAATATTGAAATAGCAGATGTTCTGTTCCATTACCATACAAACAATTCTAGCAGTGGTTCTCAACCTTCCTAATGCTATGATCCCTTAATACAGTTTCTCATGTTGTGGTGACCCCCCCAAACATAAAATTATTTTCGTTGCTACTTCATAACTGTAATTTTGCTACTGCTATGAACCAAGTGACCCCTTTGAAAGGATTGTTTGACCCCCAAAGAGGTCATGACCCACAGGTTGAGAACCACACACATACATATACAGGATAGATATAAGGTGTATGGAATATATACAGGATATATATCCTTATATCCTAGAGCAAGGGTCCTCAAACTTTTAAACAGGGGGACTGTTCACTGTCCCTCAGACCTTTGGGGGGCCAGACTACAGATAAAAATCTATGAACAAATTTTTATGCAAACTACACCTATCTTATATTGAAGTAAAAAAAAAAGTGGAAACAGATACAATATTTAAAAGGAAGAAAAAGTAAACTTAAATCAGCAAACTTACCAGTATGTCAATGGGAACTATGTGCCTGCTTTTGATTATTAAGATGGTCAATGTCCGAATTCATATTTGTCACTGTGGTCATAACAAGTGATGCAAGTGTGCATCAGAGAGTCCAGGTCTGTTGGAGGTTTAAGGTGTTTCATTCTGGAAAAAGTCTGTCCACAGACCTAAGTGCTGCCATAGATGGTTGCCATTTTGAGTGCATGGTTCCTGAGATGAGGATTTGTCTCAGAGGGGAGAGATGCATAGAAATTAGGAAGACTGCTTGACTTAAAGGAGTCTTTCAAAGAGTCACAATTTTGCAATTCAGCTAGTTCCATTTGGTAAATTTTTTCCTCATTTTCAATGTCTATGAAAAAGCTTTATGTCCTGTTCATGGAGACAAAGTTCTTTAAATTGGAACTTCTTTTGCAACTTTTCTAGTGAATACACACATGTTTTGTTTGGGAATGCAACCAATGTTTTTTTCTGCTAACAGATTTTGAGTTGTGGGGCAATAGCAGAAATTTTCCTCCATAACATGTTTGATGAAGAGGTCTAATTTTACTTCATATGTGTTCACATGTGATTGCATATCAGAGATGAGCTTCCCCTTTCCTTGAAGTTGCACATTGAAACTGTTGAGAAGCTTTGTTACATCTGTCAGAAAGGCAAGGTGCCATTTCCATTCTGCATTATTGAGTTCTGGTACTTATTTTGTTTTTGAAAGCAGAAAAGCTGTGATGAGTGGAAGTAAGTCATAGAAATGTTTCAAAATTCTTCCTAGACTCAGCCAACAGATTTCTGTTTGGTACAGAACATCTTCATGTGCAACGTTTAGCTCAGACAGAAATTCCTGATATTTTCTGTGGTTTAGTGCATTAGCTCTAATGAAGTTAACACAAGATACCACGATTTTCATAACAGAGTCCCACTTCGGGGAGTTACTACACAGTGCGTGTTGGAGGATGAGGCAGTGTCTGGCTATTGGATGAGAATGGTTATGTTTGTCCATCTTTTTTGTTTGTCCTAGGAGGGCTACATGTGGCCCGTGGGCTGTAGTTTGAGAATCCCCTGCCCTAGAGAATGATTGATGATGCATTTCTTTTGTTTTGTTTAGTTATATGTTTCTTTGTTTTGTTTTCTTATTGTTCTTGTGGTTGTTTATGTGTGTGTGTGATTGTCATAATATGACCAGCAAAGTAAGACAGAGTCAGTCATAACCTAGGGACAAGTAGATGGATAGTTGGCTCTCAAGTAATTTCAGCCCCAAATCAAGAACTGTTAGTTCTTATAACATGGCCCTCCTGCTTACTCACCTTCGCGAAGAGATCACTGAAGATAAGAGTGCTACAACAAAGTGCAGTAAAGAAAACACATGGTGCTCAGCTATCAATTGGGATAGTGTCTGGGTCTTAAAGGCTTGTATTCAAACAAGCAGCCATGAAAGTGAGGTGTCGACTAAATCCACATCAAAGAAACATACCAGACTATGGGATCCAAAGATGACAATAAGAAAATCCAAGTATGATGAAAAGTTATCAGAGATTAAATTGTGAATACCCAATTTGTAGAAGGCTATGGAGAAAGCCCAAATTCACCTGCAGTGTATCTAGTCACATGAAGATTCTGGAGTATTCCCTCTCGCCACCCTAGGCAAGGGACTCACACAGTTATCAGAGATCATGGTGAACTTGATTATGATGGATCAAACCAAGGTAGATCATGATACTTGGCCAGCTAACCTCTTCAATTTGTTTTTAGGTTCACCTCTCTCTCACTTCCCTGGCTTTTAAAACACTGATGACAAGAATCTATAGATAACCCCGGCCCTGCCTGGGGAACAGTTAACAGAAAAGTGGGTGAAGGGGGATGTCAGATAGTGTAAGACATGACACAATAATAATAATTTATAAATTATTGAGGTGGGTGTGGGGAGTGAGGGGAAATGAGAAGCTGATAGCAAGGGCTCAAGTAGGAAGAAAATGATTTGAGAATGATGAGGGCAACAAATGTACAAATGTGCTTGACACAACAGGTGTATGAATTGTGATAAGAATTGTACTACCCCTCAAAAAGTGCTTTTAAGAAAGGAAGAAAGTAACTGACTAGGAAAGAATGATAGCAACATATGTACAAATATGCCTGATACAATTGATATATTGTAATAAGCTTTTTAAGAGTTCTCAATAAACTGATTTGAATAACTACTGTTATGTTTTCTTTCTTACCATTTATTTTTGCTTTTCAACTTTATATTATTATTTTCTTCTTGCTGTTTTGTGTTTTACTGTTTCTATTGGATTTCCCTGCTTTTAAAGCACAGAATGCATAGAGATAATAACTGATGCAATGGTTTATCAGGATGTGGTGTTTTCAGGGGTCAAGGGATTTGTGGAGCAAGCAACAGGAGGGAGAGGGAGCATTAAAACTGATTTTGATGATATGTATGCAACTCTTTTTAAAAATGATTAAACTATGAAAGTGTATGATATGTGAATATTATATAAAGAAAGCTACTTAAAAAAACAGACATGCCCAATGGTTGCAGTGGGTGAGGGAGAGTATTTACTTAGGAGGCATTGAGTTTATGTTAGTGGTGGTGGAATACTTTGGAAAAATAGATCAATAATGGTTGTACAACAAAGTGTATAATCAAAGGCACAGAATTATGCATCTAGAGGTTGCTAAATTGGAGAGTATTCTGTTCTATTTTCTCCAGAATTAAAAAAATAACTATATGAATAAAAATGAACTCCAAGGTAGAAATTAATGTTCGAGAATTGATTGTACAACTCTGAGATATGATTGAATTATTGAATTGTAGGGTATGTGGTTGAAGTGCCAAAAACTGCTAAATGATAGATAAATTAAATAAATCTAAGGTGACAACAGAATGTTCAATTTATAGAACAAATCACAGACATCAGCTGCAAACAAAATTTAGACAAAGATCATTCAACGTGGTTGCAGTGGCACATTGACAATGAATTGCCCAAAAAGAAGGCTGCATTCAGAAGACTTTGAATAAGGAATATTTTTGCTGACATCAGATGGATTTGGGTTGAAAGAAGAGAACACCAGAAAGATGTTTACTTGTCTTTTATTCACTATGAAAAAGCACTTGATTCTGTGGCTCATAACTTTGAGAAGAATTGGAATTCCAGACCAATTCTTTGTGCTCATGTGAAATGTGTACATGGATCAAGAGGCAGTTATGTGAACAGAACAAGGATAGTGCATGGTTTACATGAAGAAAAGTGTGCATCCTCTCGTATTTCTACCAGCTGCATGCTAAGCAAATCATCTGAGAAAATGAGCTATATGAAGCATTCGATATTCGTTTTGAGGAAGATTTAGTAACAGCCTTCAAAATGAAGATGACACAACCTTACTTGAAACTATAGAGATGAGCTTCAAATTTTACCCTGATAGTTTTTTCCTGACGTGTACCATTCACTTAATCTTGCCCTCCCCCAAGTGGAGTTATCCCTTACATACTGGCAGGGAAGGATTGTCACATTCTTAGGGGACTAGATCCAGCCCTTAGGCATTGAGAACGAACCTCTAGCGGGCATAAAACATTAATTTCTGACCGGAATCTGGTGGGTACTCTGAATCTCTCTCAACCCAAGAACTTTGGGGAGTGAGTGAATTTTCTTGCTACTGTTCAGTCACAGCTGCACCCCTAGCATGGACCATCCCATATTCACATATGTTGAGGGATAAGTGTGACAGACCTTTGTGTCATTAGTCTTCGTTCTAGTGCTTGGGTGGATGTGAGAGACCATAAGTCAGATCATGCTTTTCTCTTCTGTGGAGACTCAGAGGACTTGGGTAAATACCATATGTATCAGTGTAGCCAAGAGTCTGCAACTTTTTGGTGTTCCTGTACCGACTTTCTTCCTCTGAAGTACCAGACAGTATCTGATTCAGGTTTCTGTTTTTCCAAAGAGATTGAGAATTCAGTTTTTTGAGCCTTCTCTTTCTTTCTTTCTTTCTTTTTTTTTTTTTTTTTTTTTTGGCATCACTGCTCTCCAGTGGTGGGAGTAGGAGGCCCAGTCCCACTGTTGGAATTGAACCTCCATCCCAGTGGGCCGCAGTCCTGCGCACAACCACTACGCCACTGGGGTTCAGCCCAGTCTTCTCTTTCTTAAAACATTTTTGGAGAGGGTGTTACAGAACATCTGACTATGTGGCCCTGGCTTGGGTACCAAATCTTCCTACCATTTTCAGTGAAAAGTCCATTAACTATATTTAAATATATAGTTATGATTATTTAAAAGCTAGAACCTAGAGTGTGAAAATTGTGGAGTTAGCATACATAACAACAAATATTTTATTAATATATATTATAGTCCCACATCCCTGATCATATGTCAAAATTAAGTGAGCTTTAATAGAAGTGTAGCCCACAGAAAGGGTGCACTGTCCAGTACCCCTCGCTTAAGCAGGATAATTGACAGGGAAGGGAGATCCTTCCAGAGCCCAGAACCGGGAGCTACTGGAAAACATCATGATGGAAAAATAATCTCAGAGAAAAGAATTAAGATTAGCAACAATGATGGACCTAAGTTATGAGCACAGCTAGTCATTCTCCATGTCCAGAGATACAATGTATACTATGAAATGGGGTTCATTGTGCATGTTGTTTTCTAAAGAAGGACTAAGCACTTTCTAAAGAAGGGCTTTGGTTGAAATTACTAAATGTTTCTTGCAGATTAATATCACTGGATAGCCAAAGGTGTTGGGATAGTCAAATTTTCCTTTTTTCCACGGGTCAATAGAACTGAAACCCTACATCCTGACTAAGAGCATTGAAATATCTGAGGCTTTTCCCTTGAAGTTGGATACATTGACTAAATAAGGTCTTAAGTTTAAAATTTTCACATTTGTGCCCATATAAAAGGAATCCATTGAGATTTTGTCTGTTCTTTTTCCTGATCATGTATTTCCTCTTCTTAAGACCAAATTATTTCAACTTTGCAGCACACAGCTCTGTACTGAGCAAGTCACACCAGTGTAGTATGTGACCACTACTAAAACAAGCTTCTTGGTCACAGTGTTTGCATCAAGGGTGAATTAAATCTAGCCAATCAGGAGAATGTGATTACAGTTAGAGACCATTGAAAGGAGAAGCAATATATTTCATTTGTGCTCCTGAAGGTATGGATCTTTTGGTTCACCTGTACAACTTGAAAATGGCACCAATTCAGAAGAATGAGAATGGAGAAATAAATCTATTGACATTCTTTAAACCAAGAATCAAGTTCTGCTCCAAAGTATTTTACTTCCTCCATAAATATATTCCTAGAAATATCAGTTATTGTTTATATCAGTATTGTTTAACTGTGTCTAGCTTAAGTTTTCAGTCACTTGGCACCCCAAATTGCTTTTAGACAATTTCATTATCTTGCACTTCCTTTATTGTGATAGCAAAGTGAAACAATTATCATTGAAGAAAGGAGATTCTTCAACTTGATAATCCCAGTATCGCCAGTATCTATGATGGGAAACCTCAGTGGTTCCTTCCTCAATACCGTTCTTTGGTAGGCACTTACCGCTGCTGGCTCTTGAGAAGGTTTCTCTTTAGTGTCTCTAGGCTGGTAGCATCTCTGAGCGGTTTCCAAGTGTATCATCCCTCTTCATTAGAACAAGGTTAACCCGCCTTTCACTGTTACCTTCTCATCCTCCTCCCTAGCGGACAGCTCATGAAACCACATAGCAATTTATAACAGGGACTTTTGGTGTTTTTGACGGACAACCTGAACAGGTCCATAAGAATCTTATTCCTAAAAAAAATTAAGATGGGAAGGTTTGATGACTCTTAGGATTTTACAGCTGGAAGGTAATCTAGCATTTACATGAGAAACAAAATTTTGTTTTGAGGAGAGTTTCATTGAATATAAGATGAAAAGAGTATATCAATTAAAATTATGTTCAGCTGTGAATAATGAAGGCTCCGAATGTAGTAGCTTAAATCAGAAATATACTTTTATTTCTCTGTCACATGGATAGAATTCAGACATCAGCAGTTTGGTAGGGGCTATTCTTTGCTCACAAGAAATCATTCTGTATGTCTTTTGTAATAAAATGCTTGCTCATGATAGGAGCTGCTTATCCGGCTGGATGACACTTTCTGGGTCCTGAGTCTTCAGTTGTGCCAACTATCTATCATCTGACCAATGCAATGAGAAGACAATCAGAGGGGCCATTCTGGGGTGAAGAGGGTGTGGTCACCCTGTGGTTATCTTGTATGTCCTCCACATCTTTGTTTTATTACAACTGACTTGGAGGAATCAATTTGAAAACAAAATCTAACTACCATCATGTTGATTCCAACTCACAATGACCCTATAGGACTGCATTGAACTGCCCCTGACTCTGTAGAGGAGTGCGTTAGGGTTCTGGAGAGAAACCAAATGAGGACATCTATGATTGTATATAAATTACATATATATATACATATATATGTGTGTGTATACTAAAGGGACCAGATTTTAAGCAGGACACCATTGACCGGGGGTGGAGGGGTGTTCTTGATGAAAAATTTGGTCTATATAGAGCAACAAAATTTTTCATAGAATGCAAAAATAGTATTGTAATATATTTATTTTAATTTTAAAATGTCATGGACTTTGTTAAATTGTTAAAAAGTGGGGCATCCGGTCACTTTAATACACGTACAACACAAAGAATAAGCAGCCAATTAGTCCACAGTGGAGTACAGAGGCTCAGTTAGACTTACTTCCAAGAAACAGTCAATATACTGGCAGTCCTCCAACTGATGAGGGCCACAGGGTGCAAGTCAAGGGAGGAGACAGCTGAGTCTTCCGTAGCATAATACAGGCAGTCTGGTCACAGGCAGCAAGCAGCAGGGGAGGTCAGCAACAGTCAGACAGGTGACAGGCTATCACCAGCTCAAGAGATGGATACACCTGCAGTGTGGAGAGGCAGGTTTCAAAGGAAGCTCAAACTACAGCAACACAGTCCAGGGATTGGGTGTCCCATAGGCCATGCAGCTCACAAGTTGAAGCAGAGAACCAGCCATGGCACCACCCCCTGGTCCAATCACCAGAGAGCAAGAGCCAAAAAAAGTGAGCCTCGCCTAACCATTTATCTCTTTGTCCTTCAATTAAACTACAGCTTTATGAATCCCACATGTGATTATTGGCCAGGATGGGGTTATGAAACTAGCCATCACAATGAGTAACTGATAGTTTTGAACTGCTGGCCATGTGGCTAGCAGCTCGACACAACCCACTGCAATGGAGGAATGGGTCAGCCAAGTATTGCGGTAAGGAGACCTGGTGGGTGGTATTGTCGGTTACCTCTTGGGGTGCTAACTGAATGGTCCCCACTTGGCAGATGCAGGGGAAAGATGAAGTTTTCTGCTGCCCAAAAGTTCTCTGTTACCCCAGCAAGGCAAAGGGGCAATTCAACACTATTCTAAAGGGTTACCCTGAGCTACGACTGACTTGATGACAATGAATTTTTTAATATTGAGCTTGATAAAGCACTCTATACTGCTGGGTCCTTGAGTGATCTTCTGTTATGTACGCTATCTTGTGACAGAGAAATAAAGTTATAACTTGACCCCTCCAATCTAGGAGTCTTATTATAGATACTTGCCTTTCCCCAGAAATAATATTGCGCTCCAAGGGTGGCATAGTAATTCTGTGGTATCTGAAATCCTAGTCATTTAATCTTCTGCTCCACCATTGTTTTCTCCATTAGGGAACACTCAGGATGCAAAATGGCTGTAGAACTACTTGTCATCTTATGAATATTTCAACAGGAAGAAGGGAAAACATATACAAGTATATCCCACTAGTTACATAATCTGGTGCCAATTTAGGGCTTAAGAAGAAAGGGGTGGAGTTTATCCTGTCAGTCAGGTCACAGCTTGATGACCTCGTTTGGAAGCACTAAAGAGATAATTGGTTCTTTGGAAGTGGAATACAGGTGAGGACACTTGTGTCCCCCTAAGACATCCTTGTTGACAAGTCACATGGAGACAGGCTCATAGCAGCCAGAACCTTGGAGCTCAAGATACCATGTGGAGATCTCTGCCAGTGCTGAGATGCTGATACCACCACTGAATCCACAAGATTTTCTACCCAGTGGCTTGTGATCATCCTGCATTCAGCAACATTGCATGTGTGTTATGAGTCTGAAGAGCAATATATAGGTTGATATCAGAAATATGGGCTAATACCAGACTTCTGGACTTGACCTGGTCTGGACTGGGATATTTTCTCAATATTCAATGGCTCTTGAATATAAAGCTCTTTCTTATATGCATATGAGTGTCTATGACCTTGTTTCTCTAGCCTATGCAGATTAATATGCCCACCTTCTTAAAAAGAACTTTGTCAAAATTACCACAGTACACTTTGGCTTACAACATATTGGCAAGAGCCTAACCACTTGACTTTACTTAGCTGCAAGAGATTTTTTCTTAAATTTTAGAGGGTTGGGGACTGGAAATTGACACAACTATAAAAATCAGAATTGCTTAACTAAGAGGCAAGTGATCGTAGGAAATATAATTAAAATTTCTTATAAAGAAGGTAAATTGTTCTTTAATTCTTCTCAAAAGCTAGAGCAACAAAAATAAAAACAACAATGAAATGTATAAAGACATGGAAGAAGTGAGAAATTCTTTTAGGACCATGCGAAGCATAAGTCTTTAGAGAAGCAGTTCTCAACCTGTGGGTCATGACCCATTTGGGGGTCAAATGACCCTTTTGCAGGGGTCACTTAAGATCATTAGAAAACACATATTTCCAACCATCTCAGGAAGTGAGACACCAGTCCTCTATCCCTTTCCAGGTGGGTCCACATATATGCACATATGCTCATATAGGATTACTTGGTGTGAACTCTGTTACCTATGCTACACCATACTTCAAGACAAGATTTCATTTATTTGTAATTAGAAATAAATTTATCACAATATATAATTACATATTGTTTTGTGATT
This sequence comes from Nesogale talazaci, assembly GCA_004026705.1. Lineage (NCBI taxonomy): Eukaryota > Metazoa > Chordata > Mammalia > Afrosoricida > Tenrecidae > Nesogale > Nesogale talazaci. The sequence continues at coordinate 95,966 of PVJH01001790.1, read as the reverse complement.
AATCACTATGCTTTCATTATGTTCAACTTATAGCAATGAAAATACATCCTGCATATCAGACATTTACATTACAATTCTTTTTATTAACCTTTTGATCTTAACAGTAGTATAATTACAGCTATTAAGTAGCAATGAAAATAATTTTATGTTTGGGGGTCACCACAACATGAGAAATTGTATTAACAGGTCTTGAAATTGGGAAGGTTGAGAACCACTGCTTTAGAGGGTTAGAATATTTCGCACAATTTCTTTTGTAGGAGTGACAAGGACCAGTTCTAGTTCAAATACAAAGGAGTTTCAAATATTCGTAAGTTTGGTGATTTAAACTCTTGTATACAAAGATGATCATCTGAAATGTAACACCACTGCCTCCTAAATTACAATAAAAATTCATTGAAAAATGTCCACATCCCCATTGAATTCCATTTTTCCACTACCTTTTTGAAAAATTCTTATAGTTATGATATTAAAATAAAGGCATCAGTAGGCTGTAAACTGATAAGGCACTCTCTCAGGACAGACCAAAGCCGGGAACTGAGATTGGAAATGAGAACTTTGTGTGAAGTGCTTGCTCTCGGTGCATTGTTAGGCCTCTGTAAAGACACTCTGTAACTATTGCCACCACAGCTTCATCCACTCTGCTGCCCTGCCAGAGAATAGTGCCTTGTCCTGATGAGGATATAGCCATGTAAAAATTCTGTCTGAGAATATGTTTTCATACTTCTAAAAAATCTTTTTCTAGAATCTGCCTCGTCCATTGCATCAGGATTACTTAGATACTATCCAACTCATATATAGCAGAAATACTTGATAAATAAGTGACAAACCTGACTTATGAATAGACCAGGATTCCTCAAAGGAGATGTGCCAGATGTACAAACTATCATTAGTAACGCCCCACGGGACAAAGGTGTGACAGTAGACCAAGGCATAGGAACTCTATCGATGCTATAAGATTAAGTGATGGACCGTTAACTACAAGGTTGGAAGCTCAATACACCAGCTTCCCCTAGAGAGAACGTGAGATTCTCTGCTCCTATAAAGACTTATAGCCTCATAAATCATATAGAGAGTTGCTGTGCAGTGGCAGTGGGTTTGGGGTTTGGAAGACCTACTTAGGATACCTCAACCTTGTGTAACTCTCCTCACTCCCCAAATTTTCTCATATGACCCTGGTGGTAGGTCTGTCTTCCTTCCCTCCCTTTCTTCTTTGCTTCTCTTTCGACTACCTTTCTTTCTTTCATCTATCCATCCATCCATCTCTATATCTATTGCTTATCATTTATATCTATCAACCTATCTACTATATATATTATATTATATCTAAATAAATCAGCACCTCTCCTGATAATTTGAACTTATACCACATAATTTGAACTATCATTGTCTGCATATCTGGGGGGAAAGAATAGATGAAGGATTTGTACTGATAAGCAAACAACCCAAAATTATTAGTGACATTCTTCTTTAAACTTGGCCTATCTCACTCTTTGCCTTCTCTTCATAGGCTCCTTCCACATTCCTTAGTTTCCCTCACTGCTGTTCAATTTTATGTTCTTTCTTTTTCAACCTTTTATCTCTACCTCCTCCTTGTTCCAGCAGCTGTTCTTCCCTCTTATCTATCTTCCTGGACTCCCTTAACAAAAATAAGAAATAATTTTGCTTCATTGTTCAGAAACAGTCAGTTCTTTGTTTACTTTTTCTTCTTCAAAATCTCTTTGCGACTTTTCTTGACCCAATACCAAAGATCTAGTAGAATATTTTGCTAACCAAGGGCAATATTTAAGATATTTAACTTATAAACATTCCTTAAATGTGATCATGAATTCTGAGACATGGCTTGTATATCTGTCAGTTTTTGTGGATAGGAAGAAAATAATGGATTTTATTCTTCTGCTGTGAACGATTACACCTTACCTTATAATGAAGAAGTATTGTATCTAACTTTTTTAAATAGCAAATTTATTTTATGAGAATTCTTTATACAATCAACAAATTTATGTTCTGCCGTCATTTCAAAATAATTCTCATACTTTCATCTCTATTCCGTTGTGATAGAGCAAGTTGCCAAGTGTCCAGGATTGAACCCTCCATCATATTTAATCTTCCCAAGTACTTCATAAAGCAGGTATTGTTGGCTTTATTTTACTGATAAGGAGAATTAGAATCAGATCATGTAAGTATTTGAACAGAGTCGCTGTCACAGCCATACTGAGGTCTACCTGACTGTCACCCTGGGTTTGCTGTGCTTGTCCCACTTCCTCAGTCTGTGGTGCCTTCAAGAGTTCCATACCCAGCCTTCCCTTGTAGGTAATTGTACACTGTAAGTTCCACTCCAACCATTAGCAGTTGTTTTCCTTTAGAGTTAAGTAACACATTTCTTACTTCATCATCTCCCTATTCCTCATGGTGTACAAAGACAGATAATTCATCCAAGTAAAGTGAAGCTAGCAATGGCACTAATATCAGGGATCTCTTAATTCTCTGGGCCTGTCTTCCATTCTATGCTCATAGCATATTCTGGGGATGTCTTTGTAGGAGTATAAATTTTACTACCCTCAGGAGCTGCCATGAGAGCTTATTAAGCAAGGTAAGAATTAGCATTTTCATTTAACATGTGTTCCCTTTAGAAATGCATTATGGCTAACTTGGGCATTTCCCCTGGCAACCCATTCTCTTTTTTTAGGGAAATGGAGATAAAATACTTGACATTTATTACAAAGAGAAATTCCAAATAATATTGAAGAAAATTTGGAGACATTTCTCAAGCTAGTTGACAAAAACATGAGGGGATTTCAAATTTTTATGTAAATTGGATTAGATTTTAATTAGAATTTTGTATGAACTTTTTGAAGTCTCTTCATATTTTGCCCCTGGAAAGTTATCTGAATTCATTCTGTGTCCTGATGTATTGACAGAACATTTTCATGGGTCACCCTTTGTCTATGTTCCCCAAAGCAGATACCAAATGGTTATAGTTAGACCAAAAAAAAAAAAAACAGAAATAGTTAACACATAGCAAGAACACATAAACTTCCTACTACAATAACCATTGTACTCGAATCTCACCAACTTTGAACTAGTTTTTCTCCCTTCAATCAAGGCTAGCAAAGCAAAATATAAACACACCTGATTTGTAAAATTTGCACATCCCAATTCTACCTTGCAAATCCAGCTAGTCCAGAGGATGTACACTTGTACATAAAGGAACTGGAAGCACAAGGGATTCAGGACAGATGATCCTTCAGAATCAGTGTTGAAAGTGGCAATGTCTGGGGCGGGGGGGGGGCGGTGGGCAGGGGAGGAGAGGGGGAGGTAAAGAAGGGAAACCAATCACAAGGATCTACATGTAACTTCCTCCCTGGGGAAAGGACAACAGAAAAGTGGTGAAGGGAGACATTGGACAGTGTAAGACACGAAAAAATCATTAAAATGTATAAATTATCATGAGTTCATGAGTGAGGAAGGGAGTAAGAAGGGAGGGAAAGAAGTGAGGAGCTGACACCAAAGGTTTAAGTAGGAAGAAATGTATTGAGAACAATGAGAGGAACAAATGTACAAATGTGGTTGACAGCCAAAAGATGTTTGTGTGGATTGTCATAGAGTTGTACGAGCTCCCCCCCCCCGATTATATATATATTTACACACACATAACAGGAAGATAATTCAAATGAGAAAAGTTATAGGTTGATACCTTGATAAAAGTTAATTTCCCCATTAGAAATAAAGGACAGCATTTTATTCCATATCAACATAGTCTCTTGATCAGCAGAGGCCACTCAATGGTGGCTGTCACCATACTGATTTGAAGGTACATTGTTCTCCACAGTTCTGGTAGTCACCAATTCTTCCAATCTGATGCCTTACAAAACTCTAAAGGGCTCGTGTGAGTCTCCCTTTCCAATGCTTTGACACATTTTTTTTTCCATTCTGGTAATCAATCTGGTATACCCACATCTCACAGATTCTGTCTGTTCCAATGTCACTGCACTGGCCCTGCCTGACCCATTGCTGCCAGGTCAAAGTGGTTTCATAGACTCTACATGATTACCACTTTTCCTGGTTAGGAAAAAAAAAAACAACAACAACACCAGGACTTTCTGAGAACATTTTCTTTGAAAATTTGTTATAATACATCTAAGATATTTTAGGGGCTGAGCCCCGGTAGCGTAGTGGTTGTGCGCGGGACTGCGGCCCACTGGGATGGAGGTTCAATTCCGGCCACCTGGAGCAAAGGCTGGGCCTCCTACTCCCACCACCTGAGGGCAGTGATGCCTTAAAATAAAAATAAACAAATAAATAAATAAATAATAAAATAAAAAGATTTTTTATTCTCTTCAAGTACAAAACTGTTGTAAACACTGGAAGACAGGCTTAGGAAAATGACTGCACAATATCTCTATGGTGTTGCATAGGCTACCTACCACACCACGTGAAAGTTTTGGGCACATGGAATCAGCTTCTTCCTTCTAAATACCACTTTAATTTATACCTCTCTTTTTCACTTCCAAAGATGTTTTATCAGTATTGAAAATAAAACATGTCCACAATTTAACCCATGACCTACTCCAAGGACAAACAACAAACATTTCACTATTTTCATGAACTCCTTACCACCCATCTGCTTGCACAACCGAGAAAACTGGGGGAGTCCCTTGGCACCTGTGCTCTTCCTTGTGCTCTGTACACCAGCCACAGAGAGTATTCTGAGTTGACCATCTAAATTTTACTATAATCTACATGCCTTTTTCATTTCCACAGTTTCACTGTGAACTGAAGAGTATCCTCCTAAAAGAAATTTAATTCATGAATCTTTTAAGTATGAGTATGACCTTTGTTTAGGATTAGATTATCTTTGATGTTGTTGTGATAATGAAATCATACCAGAGTAGGATGGGTCCTAGCCTTAATCCTACTTGGGCAGTCTTCCATTGTTGGGGGTGTAGGTTGTCATGGAATCAATTCTAAATCATGATGGCCAATGTGTGTAGAGTTTATCTGCTTCATGATGTTTTTAAAAAGGATTGTGATTTCTTGAATGTGGAATGGACAGGCAGTCTTCTGAGGTGCCCCCAGGTGGGTGCCAACTGACAACCTTTCAGCTTGTCCCTGCATGCGTAACAATCTGGACTGCCCTGAGATCCAATCAAGATGGAGAAATGGACGGACACGGAAACAGACCAGGTGATGACACAGACAAGTGCATCTGTGAGGAAGATAGCGATGCCAAGGATTGCCAGTAGCCATTCAAAATTAAGAGAGAGGTTCACTGAAGGAAAAGATACAACTAAGACCTTGGTCTGGACTTCAATTTTCAAGAACTGTGAGACAAGAGACATATCTGTTCTCTATGGCCTCCAACTGTGGGGGATTTTTGCAATGGTCACAATAGAAAGCTACAGCACACACCTTAGGCCAAAGTGATTCACTGAGCTTCTTCAACAGCTTTCTTACGTATGCCATGTTTTTCGTCTTTTATTCATATTGGAATCTAATAACCTTCAGCAAGTACAGATCAGATTATGTATTTCCTTTCTTAAAACCTGCCAGCAACTTCCTATTACTTTTAGAGTAAACATCAAAGTGCTTGTTATAATCCTGTCCTCCGGCAAATCCAGACCCCACTACTTTTCAAGGTGTATCTTGTCAGTTTTTTATCATTCTGTAAAGGGCCATCTGCATGTGTACCTGTACAGGTACGGACAAGGTGGTGCATGTATGTTTGTATATGCTGTAGAAATACTATGGTAGAAATAGGAATGGCTACCTTTTCCTTTTTCCCATCTTTGTGGTTGCCTCATTGGTTTCTGTCTCAATACCCAGAAACACACTAAAGTCACCGAGAATTAACGATCATTCCCTGGTGCCCCGCCGGGATCCGGCAGGTCAGTGATCCAGCAGCATCATGTTCCAAGCCAGTGGTGCACAAGTCATTTTAACATCCACTGTCCACTGCACACCTTCCTACAGCGCACCCTTCCTGCCTAATGTGTTAACTTTTGGAAATTACCATTAATCATTGTGGCTGCAGTTCCTGGGTTGGTTCTTGTTACTGGGAACCAAGGGCTCTTTCTCAAGTGTAATGGCCCTCAACCTGTTAAGGAATCCCCTCCCCCATTTTTAATATCCTGTCATAAGATTAATAGTTTAAACACGACATCACATGCAAACACCCTGATAAGATCTTACTTAATGAAAAGCAATCCATGACTTTCTTTGGAGAGCATATGTCTTTTGAGAAATTCAAAGTGAATGGGAAATAGGGTGTAAAATGTCTCAGAAAAAGAAGTCCTAAATGGAACATTTATCACCATCATAGATTCACGTGGGCTGTCAAGGCACAATAAAGATTTTAACTCATTTTGTCTCAGGCAGGCTTGTCCACAAAGGACCTTCATTAACAGTACTGCCTGCTTGACCTGCTTCTGCTCAGTCACATCTCCCACCATGGAGGACAGGGTATGAAATATATCTTTTCAAATGGATGTCATTGATTTTAATATACCTTTAATAATATTGCTGCTCAGTGTTTTAATTACTCATACTTCTTGGTACTTCCGCCCTCAGGCAATTTTATCTCATAAATCTGATAAGTACAGTACAGTCCTGATGCTCTGATATTAGATGTACAATGCGTGCCATGGGGAGTCTATTTCCTCTGTGGTGGACGCAGGGATAGGTCAAAGGGGTGCCCTGAGCAGCCCAGTGTCTTTGGACTTGTGCCCACAGAAGAGGAAAGCTTTCTTACCCTCAGGACATTCTCCTCTGCCTTGTGGCAGCACTCGCAGGAGAATTCTTTCTGGTCTTGTTCAAATGACAGTTTCATTCTGTCAAAAGCTACTTCTGCCACTCGCTACCCCAGTCACAATGTAACACTCCTCGATGCTTGGCTAGCACTTAAGCCTTACCACTAGTATTGTAGTATTGCACTTCTCGTATGCTACTGAAGTTACTTTCGTCTGTATGCATTTTGTCCAGGAAAGTATAGATTCCTTAAGGGCAAAGATCTAATTTTGTCCATCTTTGTATCATCTGGAATAGCACTGACAATGCAATCACTGTTTCTTTAGCTTAACTCTATGTGAGGTGGAAAACCGCAGTGTAACAGATAGAGTAATGGACAAAACAGGGAGGAATGAGATGGGAGACAGTGATAGCTAAGTGCATTTTCTTTTGAGGACTGCTGTAGCAAATATTGACAGGCTATGGGGCTTAAGACAACAGAAATTTGCTTTCTTACAGTGCTGGAGGCAAAAGGTATGATTTCAGAATGTCAGCAGGGCCATTCTCTCTCCAAAGGAGGCCCTTTTGTTTATCTCTTCCCAATTTTCCTCGGTTTGGGGCAGTGTGATTTCATTCTTCACCTGGCCATCTCTTGTCTCTCTATTTCTCTCTTTTTGTAAGACTACCGGTCTTATTGAATTAGGGTGTATCCTGTGCTAGTGTGACCATATTTGAACTTGAGTTAAATTTTCAGGGTTTGAGGACTTAAGCATGTCTTTTTTAGTGGGGAAGGGGTACAGAAGGAAACCCATTTTAACAAGGGAAATGCTGAGAAAGGGTGTTCCAGTCTAAAGCCATTAGTAACAGACCTATGACCAAACATATATCTAAAGGGGTGCCTAGAAATGTTTTAAAAGACAATCAAGTATACACAAAGCAGTTAAGAAAGGTGAGCATCAGGTTCAGGTTTTTATTTATTTATTCATCTAACTTAAAAGGGGGCAATAAACTCGAAAGCACGGTGACAATTTGTTTAAGAGAAAACTAGACTCTGACAATAAAAATACTTGCAAAAACAAGTGATCCAGAACCAGTGACTAGGAGGATGTAAGATGCCTGGTAGGGCTTGATCAAGGGCAGTGAAACCAAGAGGAATTACTGAAAACCAAATGAAGGCTGAGAATGATAGTGGCACAAGAGAAAAGTAAAAGGAAATAGAGAAAAGAACCAAGAGGCAAATGGCATTTATAGAGATCTAAATACAGACATTTATATATGGTGATAGGAAATAGACACATGTGTATATGGTTTTTGGTTTAATTTAAGGTAGTAGACGGACATTGGATCTTCACTCATGTACATCCTCAATGCAAGAACACTATGTTTTATTAAACTGTCATTTCATGAGGCTCCCCTTCCAGACAAGATCACTGAAGATAAACCCATTCATAAGCAAATGTCATGAAGAAAGCTGATGGTGACTGGCTATCAAATGCTATAGCATCTCTGGTCTTAAGGGTTTGAAGATCAAGACACAGCCATCTAGCTGAGATGCAACAAAGTTCACATGGAAGAAGTACACCAGTCTGTGTGATCACCAAGTGTCGAAGAGATCAAGTATCAAAAAAAAATCATATCATTGTGTATCAGGGCAATGTGGAGTGGGGACACAAAACCCATCTATAAGCAACTGGATATCCCCTTACAGAAGAATCACGGAGAGGAGATGAGCCAGTGAGGGTGCAGTGTAGCAAGGATGAAACATACAACTTTCCTCTAGTTCCCAAATGCTTCCTTCCCCCACCATCGTGATGACAATTTTACCTTACAAATCTGCCTATACCAGAGGATGGATACTGGTACAGATAGGACCTGAAAACGTGGGGAATGCAGGACAGATGATTCCTTCAGGACCAGTAGTGTGAGTGGCAATACTAGTAGGGTAGAGGGAAGGTGGGGTAGAAAGGAGGAACCAATTACAAAGCTCTACATATAACCCCCTTCCTGGGAGACAGACAACAGAAAAGTGGGTGAAGGGAGATGTCCAACAGTGTATAATATGGCAAAATAATAATAATTTATAAATTATCAAGGGTTTATGAGGGGGGTGGAGGGGGGAATGAGGAACTGATACCAAGAACTCAAGTAGAAAACAAATGTTTTGAGAACAATGAAGAAAACAAATGTACAAATGTGTTTGGCACAACGAATGTATGTATGGATTGTGATAAGAGTTGTACGAGCACCCAATAAAATTATTTCTTAAATCACATGGTGCAATACAACATAGATAATGATACACAGAAGAAAAAAAGATTGGTACCAAACTACTAGAGTCATCGGCTAACGTCAGCTGTACAGGGTACAATCAACACGGTATCCCGAGACACTTGACCTTAACAAGCCTGGTGTCAATCAGAAGCTAAGGGTATACCTGGTTTGAGATGGTTTTTTTAAAGAACAATGGTTTCCATGTAGGCTAATCATAGACTGATTAAAAGCTGAGGTAAAGGAGCTTGACACTGTTCATCCTCATAGTAATCATTTAATTGAAATGAATAACTGAATATGGAACTAGTGAGTAATTCCAAGCAGAAGTTGTTAACTGGCTGCTTCTATTCTCCAACTGGCTTGTCGGCTTGGATACTTGGCTCATGTTCCATTAAAAAAAATTAACGTAACTGCAAGAAAACATTACCCAGGGGTGCTGCTTTACTCACATATGACACCAATAGGGTCCCAGTTGTCATTTATGTTCCTGATCCTAGATTTAAAGTTTGGCAAAGAGCAAACTGTTTCAAACCCTCTAGTGTTCCTTAGCATTTAACATTTTCTTTAAAAGTAGAATATGTAATAAAGTTGGTTCTAAATTGTTTTGATTTACATATATCTAAATGCAAATGCTAGAACTAGATTCTAGAGAAAAAATATAGCCGTCCTACTTGTAACAAATATGTGCAGTATAAAAATGTCTACATAAAAGGAAAGCATGGGTAGGCCAGATGGACAGCAAAGTGATATATCTAATAAGAGTTGAAATAAAGTAATTAGCTCTGTGATTTTGAAAACAGTGAGCAACCTAAAAAAAAATCTTAAAAACATAGACAATAAAAAGGACAAAAAATTAACCTATAATTCCTCTATACTGAGACAGTCAATGATAAAAAATGATAGAAACAAAAAACATGCCTCTAAACCCCCTATGCTAAGACAATCAGTGTTAAGGTTTTCCTGCATCTTTTATTTCCGTGTGGATGTAGGACATAGGAATTGTAGTCACATAGTTGGCTGAAGGAAAATCACATTCTTCAATGAGATGAACTGCCTGAGTGACTGTGACAATGGGCTTGCAGAGGGCCGCGGTAGGTGCACAGGACAGGGCAGTGTTTCCACTGGTTGTACATGAGTCATTATGAGTTGGAGTCAATTCAACGGTATGTAATAACAGCGACAGTGGGCAGAAGGGGTGTCTTGGTTTGTTGTGGTGATATGGAATACAGAACATTCCGGAAAAAAAAAACTTTATTCATTCTGAATGGGTCACCTCCTCTATCTGGAAAATTTAAAGGCAGTTATAGCAATCTCTAATATCACCTTCTCAATCCGTGCATTTGAATTTTCTTCAGCTATACCCTTTTTCTGCACCCAATCTCCACCCCTCCACACACTGTCTCTTTGTAGCACTGTGAAGAGAGTCTCTGAGGTCTCTGTGGGAGTGGGGAAGGGACTTTATTAACTGAAGAACCTGAAAATAACTTCTCTCCAACCACTTCTAGTTTTGGCAGAAGTTCCTAAGCCCTGACCATTTCTCCATCCCTTCTCTCCTCCCTAAACACTTAAATGCCAGTGATGCTTTTACCTGCCTCCAAACTGGACACCATCTCTGCAAAGATTCAGGGTGGAATTTGCTGAGGGACTGGAAACTTCAACCTTTGTTTATCCTATAAAATATCCATGGAGATAACGAAAACATGGAGAGTTGGTGATATTTGTGAGATATGTAACCTGGAGTCAATTTGCTATCATCAGTTTAAATTTTCTCATTTATAAAAATGAGAATAAAGGTTCATCATCAGGCTTATTTTGGGACATAAACATAACACTGAAAGTAAAAGCCATCAGCACTGTGGCTGGCATGAATAAAGTGAATTTTTCTGCTTAAAACAAAGCCCTCTCAATCATTCAATCATAAGTGCTCAAAAATATTTTTTAAATAATTCTTATGAATGGCTGTCAATTGATTAAAGACCTAGGTCACTATGTACTAATATGAACATATATGCATCCAGAAGGATGTAGACACATTCATTGAATAATGGAAAATTCCCATTTTGAATAAGATTGAAGGAGAACTTGGGGGATTGTACATTTTCATCTAGGTTTTCAAGGAGAATAAACACAAATTTTACTTTTGTTACTTATTTATTTTAACTAGCAAACATAGAAAATTAAGAACATAGCCTTGCAAAGCCTCAGAGTCCTAAATTTAGGCCCCTGGTCCCTCTTCTACAGGTGTGTCTTAGCCTGTGTTCTCTAGTGATGCCAAACCAGTATATATAGAGAGAGATTAAGAGAGAGAGCAGTCTGTTTAAACTCCTCTAGTTTTTCTTTGCATTCTAAAAGTTCTTTAAATGCAGAATATATAATAATGTTATGATTTGAATACATCTAAATGCAAATGTTAGAACTGGATTGAGAAAAAATGAGGCTATTCTACTTTTAAAAAACATTTTCACTATTAAAGGGTCACCATTCCAAAGGTGACCCCACAGAAACCTCAAATTATAGAACAATGTCATTAATATCACATACAAGTAAAACTTTGCTGAAGATCATCCAACAATGATTGCAGCAGTAGATGAGAAGGAGTTGCCCGAGGTTCAAGCTAGACTCAGAAGAGGACGTGGAACAAAGAATAACATTGCTGATGTCAAATTGACATTGGCAGAATGCAGAGAAACACCAGAAAGATGTATACCTGTGTTTTATTGACTATGCAAAGGCATTCAGCTGTGCAGATTATGCCAAACTATGGAAAACCCTGAGCAGAACAAGAATCTGAGAACACTACATTGCACTCATGCAAAATCTGCAAATAGATTAAGAGGTAGTTGTGTGAAAAGAACAAAGTTCTATTTAAAATGGTTTAAAAGCCTGAAAGGTGTGCGTGCTTGAGGGCTGCATTTTGTTACCATTCTTAGCTAATTTGCATGTTAAATGAAAAGTCAGAAAAACTGGCATATATGAAGAAGAACGAGGTACAAGGATTGGAGGGAGGCTTATTAATGATATGCAGATAACACAACCTTCCTTCCTGCAAATGAGGACTCGAAGCACTTGCTGATGATGATCAAAGATTTCATCCTTCGGTATGGATTACAACCCAATGCAAAGAGAACCAAATTCCTCTTTAATGGACCACGAGGTAACATGGTGAAACATGGAGAATGACTGAAGTGATCAATTATCATCCTGCTTGATCCACAGTCAACTCTTAAGGAAGCAACAATCAAGAGATGAAGTGACACAATGCACTGGATTCATCAGCTGCTCAAGACTTATTTAAAGTGTTGCAAAGCAAGGATGTTACTTTGAAGACTAAGGTATTACCTGATGCATGCATGGTATTTTCAATCACCGCCTATGTGTGTGAAAGTTGGATATTGAATAAAGAAGACTGAAGAAGGATCAATGCATTTGCATTGTTGTGCTTTGAAGCATATTGAATGTGCCATAGACTGCCAAAAGAGCAAACAAATCTATCTCGATAGAAGTACAGGTGGAATGCTCCTTAGAGACTTGGATGGTGTGACTTTCCCTCACACACTTTGGGCATGTTTTCGGGAGAGATCAGTGTGTCGGGTGGTACAGCATCGTTGGTAAATCATCAGGGCAATAAAAAAGAGGAAGACCCACAGCAAGATGGCTTGACAGCATGGCTGCATCGGTGGGCTCAAACATGAGAACAATTGCGAAGATGCCACAGATTGAGCAGTGTCTGTCCTCTTGTACATAAGGTCATTATGAGTTACAACTGCCTCTATGGTATCTGGTATCTGAGGGAGAGAGAGAGAGAGAGAGGATTAGGAAATTGGATCATACCTTTGCAGAGTGGGCAAGCCCAAGTCCCATTTAGGTTCCAAGTCCATCAGTAGAATATGAAGTTGAACATTTCTCCTGACTCCCACTGCTCTGAGGACTGAGGAACCTGATATTGGTTAAAAAAAAAACCCTCAGGCTTGTGACTGGAGACTTGAATCAGTACAAGGTTATCAAGTCAAGTGACAGGCGTCTGCCAGCTCCCAGGATGGAAGGCACACAATATGGGAGGGTCCCTCACACTCATTGGAGGACGACGCATCTGATACAGGTTCCAGACACAGCAAATAGTCGGCAAGGGTTTCCCTCATGTCTACTGATAGTAGGAAGCAGCCCCCCACCCAAGTAATCTGGTTTTCAGGTGCATCAAGGGTGTGACCTGAGTAAGGGTATTGCATCCCACCCTATTCTTACAACTGAATTGCTGCTCATACAGATCCAATGATGAAGTTTCTTATATGATAGTAGGTCTAGTCATGGGTCCTTGCTAGGTGTTAACTGCCAAATCACTGAGAATACTGACCCAGCCAATTTCACAACTAAGACTTACAGATGTCAAGAAAAAAGGAAAGGGTGGAGCATGTATTCCAAATCATTTTCTTCCTTTTGAACTGTGTATTGATTCTAAATCCATAACTTACCTTTTAGCAGTTGGGATTGCTGGTTTGTTTTCTTTTTCATAGTTATATATATATATATATATATATACATACATACATATTTACAATTATATGTGTATGTATATATACAGAAATTTTTTCTTTAAAATTGGACCAAACAAAAATGATTATTTTCACATCACCCTTTAAAGGACACAAATTTATCTTCAGTAATAATCTAAGTTTTGACTATTTCCTATCCAGTTGAAATGCTTTCATTGTAATATAACCCATGAAATATTTCTTTATGGTGAAGTGAAGTGGTGAAAAAGTAAGTTTATGAATATCCTGGGATTTGCTTAATAATACCAAGTGTAAGGATGAGTGACTTTTTGTGTAAGCTCAAAGGATAAATGTTGGTCTCCACTCAATGGAAACCAACTTATTCATTAGGCTTCAGATGGTACTTTTTTAGATTATTCAACAGTTTTGTAGAAGACTGCTACTAACTTTTTAAAATCAACTTAAAATGAAAGTAGTTTATACATTCTATTTCAATAATAAGTGCAAATTTTCAAATAAGCACAGTCATTGCTGTTGACCTAATCTAACCCATGGCAACCGTTTGGGACGAAGTAGGATTCCCCCAGGTGTGTCTAAGACTGTAACCCTTTACAAGGCTCTCCTGCCAAGCACCTGGTGGTTTCAAACTGCTGACTCGCAGTTAACAATCCTCTGCAGAACCCACTATGCCCCCAGGGCTCCAATAACAAGTGCAGTATACAAGTACTTATATTAAGAGGTCTTACTTCTATTTACCCCATTCACCTTGCTCCCCACCCCCATCCTCCCTCTCAGGTAAGCACTCATTCATTTCTTACATATATTTCCAGTTTACCATAATACATATAGCAAGCAAGATAAATGTGATCTTTATTTAACTTTTTATAGGAACATTAACAAAGTATATGACTCTTCTGTGTCTTTATTTTTCAATTTAAATATAGCTCCTAGGGGCATTTCCATATCAGTACATAAAGGACATGCTCTAGTCTTTTCTGTTGTTATTTATTGTGTAGTATACCACAGTTAACTTAATCAGTCCTTTGGTGATGAAGCCTGAGTTGTTTTGAACTTTTTATAGTGTAAAGAGTTTTGAAATTAATTACCATCAGTTATATGTGTAATCTTTTGTTTTCATGTGTGTGTGTGTTTTCCTATAGGATTAATTCCTTTGAGTGAGATTACCGAAGTGAAGATTAATCACATGTGAAAACATAACTGTTATTACTAAATTCCCCTCTGTCAATGTTTAGCCCAACAGTAATGCTATGGAGGTACCTAGTTTCCACAAGAGTCACATACACAAAATATTAACTTGGCAACTTTTAATCAATTTGAGGAAAAAATGATTAATTTATCAAAAATTTTAGCAATTCTTACAAGTGAAACTGGTACTATGCATATTTAAACTTATATTAACCTTATTATAGCATTCATATTTCCTCGTTTTTTAATTGATTTAAAAGTTTTCACAAATGAAGAGAAAAATGAACTAATGGCAAAGCTTCATACTGGAACAGGTTAATTTGAGACATAGAGGCTAATTCTCTTGACTCCCATTTCCAGAACTGACAATGGAAGCAGTAGCCTCTTCCTAGGACTACACCTGTTTCCTGTTCTCCTGGGGGAGTCTGTTTCTGACTGGATGGGCAAGGCTGTCTGCCCTTCATGCCCTGGGCTGAAAAATGGGCTGTGAGTCAAAAAGTCTCATAAAAGCACTCTGTCTCACGTCCTACAACCCTCTCACGCCATTGCCAAAGAGCTGCTATGAAAATATCCTCAAGAAAGATGATCACCTGAGCTTGCAGATTTTACACTGTATAGCTCCACAATGTCTTGGGAGAAACCACAAAGCCATTCAATCATTCCTTTTGAGATGAGAATAAATAACAACAATGCCCCATAAATAGCATCAGTTGGCTGTGGGGGCAAGCTGTCTTTCCAGAAGAAGGATGTGGTTTTATATCCAACATGCAGCAGATGATCACATTAAAAAATTCCAAAGAGAGCAGAAATTCAAATGGCCTGCTTTTGTTATTAAACTGCCTGCAGGTGTTCTATTGAGTTCAGATGGCACATTAGCAAATCAGAAGGAAAGGAATGGGTTTATGCTTAATTATTTAAGTTCCATACGAAGATGAACACTTTTTCTTCCCATCACAAACTGGAATTTGCCACAGATGAGCTTGACATACGGCTGGCTTAGGGTCTAACTTTGTCTGAGAATGTCATTCACAGCTCCCAAAGTTGCCAGGATCAGAGGCCAAAAGGGAAAAGAATGGGGCTTTTCTTAGACTGCTGGATGATAATTTCCCCGCAATCCATCCTGATGTGTCACAGCAAGTGTCTGGGTGACTCAGGTCAGAGAGGAAATTTTAAAAAAGGAGGAATTCTTAGCCCTGAAAAGGGTTTTGGTCAGATAAAATATCTAAGAGACATGATGGGTTTAGGACATTTATTACCAACCTGGAGTAGATCAGCATTTCCAAGTTTTTTTTTTAACCAAGAAATATTGATTTATGTTTATTATTCCTTATGGCACTTTAGAGCAATTTATAACACTTACATTAAGGAATGGATGGGCTGGGAGAAAAGCCAATGTGGGCATGAAAGAGATGAAGTGCTGTCAGGAATGACAACTTTCAAGTATCAGGTGCAGTTTCATGCTTTTGCAGTTTTATCTTGACTATTTAACATGAAAACAAGAAGCTGATTATTGATTTTAAGTTATACAAACAATAAAAATGAAACAAGCCAAATAAACCAGGAGCAATTTTAGAAATACTTATGAACAGATACACAAGCACACATAACCTTAACTACTCAACAAAATTAAAAGGCAAAAATAAAAACTCTTCTTTATGTGTTTCTTTTTAAATGCATTTTAGAAATACTATTATATAAAATAAAGGAAACAAATAGTATTATAAAAGCATGGAGTTTTATTTCAAATGGGTTATTTTAATAAAAAGGTAAACAATGCAGAAAAATCATGTGGAGATTTGCCAAGGCAGACACTTTTCTTCCCTAATAAACTGTGATGAATCAGGAAAGACTTCCGAGACCAGAAATACTTTCTCTGTATGTGTCCCACTAGAGCAGTTGCAGGATTTGAGCATTAAGTAAACAACTGAAAATATGCAAACAGTTCTCCAGGGACAGGAGTAACATGTATTGAAAAATATAATTTTACAGCTATAGAAGTTGCTTGTTCTTTCCATGATTATCTATTAAAATCATCAATAGTTATTGGCATAAAACACTTTTAGAGCTAAAAATTTGACAGGAGCATTTATATAACCAAGCATTACTACTATCCACATTTTTAATGGTGTGGCATTTGTTAAGTATATTCTTCCCCACACAGCTCTAACTCAAGGAAAAGCCAGAGAAAGAGAGGAAAAGAAGTGGGTAATGAGGTGGTACACAGACACAGTTTTCAATACTTTATTTCAGGTTTTTTGGTTCCTTTTCTTCTTTCTTCTTCTACTTTTAGAGAATGTTAAGGGTCTTCAGAAGTAGTGTGCCTATTATGGAAAACATGAGGCGAATTCTGAAAGGCTCAGGTGAAGTGATTTGATGGTAGGTATGATGAGAGTCAATTCTGGGAAAGGTAGCATAACATGAGACAGAAACTTTGGACATGCTGGATAGAGATAAAATGCGAAGGCTATGGTAAAATTTATGGAGAAAGCAGGAATGGTATTAGTGGTTAAAGAAACATTAGCATAAAACACTGATGAGAGAAGTAAATATGGACTTCAGGTGCCAGTGATGTTTAGCCTTAGGCTGGTAAACACAACATTGGGGGTTCACACTTAGTCGTTTTTCTGTTAGAGAACTATGAGGCTATCTGCTCCTCTAAAGATTTGCAGTCTCTGAAAACCTCCATAGGGTCACTGTGAGCAGAAACCACCTCAGTGACAGAGGGTTGGCTTTACATAGCATAAAACCAACACAATCAATTAAAAGAGAGGAAGCTAGGTTCAAGGAAAAAAGAGTGAATGCCAAAGATTCAGTATCAATAGATATAGGTTCAATTAGATTATGGGGAGAATTCAATCATCAACAGGGAAACAAATGGCCCAAAGAATCTCTATATGCCTCCCATGATCTGATTACATGACCTTTTCCAGCCCGCTTAATGGTTGGCGCAACAGAGTTTATCTAGGCAGCGAGGGCCCTACATAGTTTGCTGCTAATCTAATGCTCAATGACATTTCTCCAAACTCTCTGTCATTCCAGATAATCTTCCTGATTCAACCTCAAAATGCACACAGAGCCTCCATGCAGGATCTTATTTAGCAATTGAGTAACTACTGATTGCCACGTGGGTGCTCTGTGTCTTACTCCGTTCCTGGAAGTAGCATTTTATCACAAAGAAATTCTCCCTCTTGAGAAAATACCCTCTAAGCCAGCCCTCATAGTGGAGACTCTTTTAGAATTGATCAGAATCATCCCCGTGGGGAATCAGACTCTTGGTGAAAAGAAGCGACAACAACCCCCTCCAAAAAAGGGGGGGCTCCTGGTTCTGTCACCAGACAGGAAGTTCTCATAACTCCTGGTACTTTTTCAATTCTCAAGATTATGCCTGAGTCTCTTCCACTTGTCTGGTGATTTGTCCTATTATGGTGGCTTGTGTTTCTGTGATGTTGGAAGCTAAGGTATTTCAAATATCAGCAGGGTCACACAAAGCAAACAGGTTTTTTTTCAGAGCTTCCTGATGAAGAGCAGACTATGGAGAAAGAATGGACTGTTCACTTTGGTGAGTTGCCACTGAAACCAAACACTGAAAACCTCATGAATAGGAGCAGATCATAATAGTATGAGAAGACAAGCCAATCCGGACAGAAGGCACTCAAAATATGACTGCAAAAGAGAGTCTTCTCAATGTCCATCAACACAAAAGACTTTAATGGAGTAAAGCCTGTGAGAATGAAGCGAGACAGACCTCCATTTGCTGATGGGTTGAGAATATCAATTAGTAACTAGGATGCAGAATTATCAAGCTAAGAAAATTATGTTGTAAAACATGACAGGGAACACAGAACAATCAATATTCTAGGCAGAAGCAAGCTGAAATGAACTGGTTTCATCCATTCTGAATTGGGCAGTCATGTGATTTACTATTTATTATGACAGATTCTAAAAGAACCATGTCTCAGTCATCATCAAAGCAGTCCTCTGTATCTAATACTTTTTGTGATAGGATAAGAACTTTCCACATACAAGTAAATGAAGTCACTAATATTATTTTATTCACATATATGCAAAAACCACTAAGGCCACAGATGAAGAAATTAAAGAACTCTACCAGTTACTTTGGTCTGAAATTGATCATATATACAAAAAAATGCAGTGATGATTATTGACAACTGGATGACAAACATTGAAAACAAAAAGAAACTGTAGTTGGAAAATATAGCCTTAACAATAGAAATGAGGCTGGAGATCACATGATAGAATTTTGTAAAAATCAGCTTTTTCAACAAAAATATCCCTTTTATCAAGAGCACAAATGGCAACTACATCCATGGACTTTCCCAAATGGAATGCACAGAAATGAGCTTAAGAACATCTGTGAGAAGAAAAGATGGACAAGTTCATTATCAGCAGCTAAAATAAAATGTGGAACAGACCATCAACTGCTTATATGTAAGTTTTGGTTAAAGGTAAAAAAAATAAAATCAATGAAAGATGCAATACGACCTTGAGCCTATCTCACCTGAATTTCAAGAACATATTTGATGCATTGAAAACTAATGACAGAAGATCTGATGAGCCACATGATAACATCAAGAACATCATTAATAAAGAAAGCAAAATGTTTTTGAAAAGAGAAAAAGAAAGAAAAGGCCATGTCTGAAGAGACTCTGCAACATGTTCTTCATTGTAGAGAAGCTAATGCACGTGGAAGAAATGAGGAAGTGAAAAAGCTGAATAGAACATTCCCATGGGCAGCTCGAGAAGGCACAATAAAATAATATAGTGAAATGTGGAAAAGTCTAGAGTTAGAAAACCAAAAGGAAAGAACTTGTTCAGTGTACCTTGAGCTGAAAGAACTCAGGAAAAATTCAAGTCCCAAGTTGAAACATGGAATGACTCTATGGGTGGAATATTGAATGATGTACCAATATGAAAAAATGTTAATCAAAGAGAATATGGAAAGAGTACACAATGTCATTGTACCAGAAAGAACTTGTCGACATTCCACCATTTGAAGAGATGGCATATATGCAAGAATCAATGGTGCTAAAGGAAGAAGTCCAAGCTGCACTGAAAGCAGTGGCCATACACAAGGCTTCAGAAATTGACAGGAATAGCAATGAAAATGTTTCAACATGCTGAAGAAGCATTAGTAGCATTCATTTGTGTCTGCTAAGAAATTTAGAAGTGAGCTACCTGGTGAACTGACAGGAATAGATCCATATCCCTACCCATTTCATTGAAAACATGACCAAACAAAATTGTTAAAATATAGAATAATATCATTAATATCACATGCAAGTAAAATTTTGCTAAACATCACCCAACAAAGGTTGCAGTGGCAGATTGACAGCTGCCAAATATTCAAGCAGAACTCAGAAGACGATGAACAAGGGATATCATTGCTAAATGAAGGAGAGAAAAGCTAAAATAATTTTATATTGTGACATTTCTTTGGGAAGTCAATGTATAATCATCTTCATCTACCAGATAAAAAGTAGTTTAAGGGACATACTCTGGATAGAATGATGAAGTAGGTGTGCAAGTTAGTGTACTGTGAATACAATGTTAATATAGCAGCTATTTCTCCTGAAATCTCAAGAGTCTAGTCAGGGCCTGAGGTTGATAAATATTAAAGATGAGAGTAATAAAATAGAAAGATGCTACTCTTAACTGCTGAGGGCTCAACGCCAGATTTTGGCAGCTGGAGCATGGACTAGAAAATTAAAGAGCTTGTAATAATGAGTGGAAAAGTCTACAAGTAATATGCAAATGCGTGGGATGAGGTTGATGTCTATCACTTGTTTCTTTGATATGTAAGTGGATATTTAAAAGCTGAAATCTCAACAGATATGCCCTCACTTGGGCAGAAAGATCCTGATCTTTCTATGCATTAATATTGTGAAAGAGCTCGATTAATTTTAAGATATCCCCAAGTTCGGCAAGAGGGCTTTCGTAATAGTTCTTCTAGCCAATACTCTTCGGCATTATCCAGGTATTGTTCCTGGCCATGGTATTGACTAGGATGCTCTGTCTTGTATTTTTGATTTGAACCGTGAATTAAAGAGTATATTTTTAACAAAGTGAGAGTCAATGAAAAATCCCTGCAAAGCATGAAGACCATAGACTAATGAGCATCACACTTTTGAAGTAATCTAAGGTGACAGCCCTTCAACTGAGAACTGAGGGGGATAGGAACTGTAGAAAGGCAAACAGGTAGGATAGGCCGTTCAGCTGTTCTCCAGTACTGACTGGCCTACACTGTACAAATACAAGATGACACAAAAGTTTTCATTAACATTACTTCTGAATCCTTTCTTGCCAAGAAAGTGGGGTTCGAGGTGAAAAATAAATAAAGTAAGTTGTTAAAATTTAACTTCATTGTGGCTAACTAGTGAACCAGTTGCATGGAAAACAAAATTAAGAAGGTCCTCTTCTGGACTCAGTGATATGCTTTTCTTAGTTTACTAAATTGTTATGGCAGAAATTAGCAGAGGATGATTTTTGTAGGCCTTAAATATTCTATAAAAATAATGATGAAAATGGGAACTTTGGGGGAATTAACTTTTGGTAAGACTTGGGTATTTCATGGAAGTTAAACATTTGTATATAAGTGCAGTGGTCTTATGTAGATTGATAGAAGGCACAATTCCAGGTATGGGATTTATGCAAAATCAAGCATTACCATTTAGTGTAGGATGGTATCTTGACCATAAATGAGTCTGTAGATATGAAGTGAAACCATTAGAACCCCAAGGGACTAATTTCTAAGGTTAGCAAAGACACAATACTTCCCTAGATTTCTTAGGTTAGATCTCCTGGTGCTAATGTCACAGTTTCTGGAACATGGGGTTTGTCATCTCTGAATAGGATCAGCAGGACCAGATGTCTCTTTGGACTGTGTTCAAGTTCTGGATTTGACTCACATGTCTATAATAATCATAATAAAGTGAATCTCTTCTCTGGTTTAAGTCTATATCTTCTAATAAGTCACAGGCCACCTTCAACTGACTGCAAATTTTAGTCAGATTTCTGTACTATATTAGCATCTACTGGTTTTCTTCACTGGATCATTTCATTCAAATAGAGAATGGAGTCTTGTTGGGGAAATATTTTTAGATGTGAAGTTCCTAGAAATTGGGCATGAATAGGTAAGACATGTTTACTGGTTCATAGCCTCCAACTTACCTGGTTGAAAAATGAAATGGCCTGAAGACTGAGGTTCTTGGTTTATCGTAATACTTCTAAGAAGTGGGACTCTGGTTGTCAAAGGTGATCTTAATCATTCTGCTGCAGTATTTACTGATTGATTGTCCAGTCTTCTTCCCGCTAACTAAAGTGAACAGATTTTAAGTGGGACACCATCGACCAGGGAGTGGGGGTGGGGTTCATAATTAAAAATTTGGTCTATATGGAGAAACAAAAATTTTCATAGAATACAAAAATAGTATTGCAATATATTTATTTTAATTTTAAAACATCATGGGACAATGTTAAATTGTTAAAAAGCTGGACGTCTGGTCACCTTACCCTAAGCATAAGTGTTAGGGAAGAATTTCCCAAAGTTACAAATTTGATTTGTCTAGTTGGTAGAGTAGAATTATCACCACAGGCATTTTTGAAATGACAGAAAATGATAGAGGTAAATAAACATAAAGGGCCCACACCATTGCCACTAGTTGATTCTGACTCATAGTGACGCTACAGGACAGAATAGAACTACTCCACAAGGTTTCTGAGAGTTTAAATCTTTGGGGGAGCAAATAAGCTCATCTATTTTTGCTGCAGAGGGGTTAGTAGGTTTTAACCATGAATCTTGGGTTTAGGAGGTCAATTCCTAGCCCAGTGCAGGATCACAGCTCCTGAGAGACATCGCTAGAAGCCCCCAAAACTTCCCTCTCCTCAGGAGGATGTTTCTACCATCAAGTGGAGAAAATGAAGAGCAATTATAATCACAATGGTGATTATCAGTGAACCTCAGAAATAATTGAATATCCTTAACTTTCTTCGAAACCATTTCACCACTATTCAGGTAATACCATGCCATCAGGTTGACTAGACAAAACATGGTCCTGGAGCTGTAGTTCAGGGTGGTTTATGAAGTTACTCTTCCTGGAGCCAGAGATTCTGGTAAGGGCAGATTCATTACACTGATCAGGAAATTTTCTAGACAAAATATGATGCATCCTTGATCCTAAGCACCTTGCTGAAGGACACAGCCTAATGGCATTCAGAGTTGCTGAGGAGTGTCTGGGTGTCTGCCTCCCATGCATTGCCCTTCCAGACCCAGACAAGGTTGCAGGTGCTTCGAATATCCAATAATTCATTCATCAGAGAAACAAGAAGACACTGCATCACCTGGACAGTGTGTCTCCTTGTCTTAGTCTCTGAGAGTGGGAAGGTAGAAGAGTAGTCACATTTTTCCTTCACAAGAAGTAACAATTTCTATCAAAGGACTGAAAACAAAGTGTGAAGAAATCACAATGAGTGTCAGGACGCCTTTTCATGAGAACCAGGATGGTTCATCTGAGTGTGGCAACTTGGGCTCAGGTAACCGATTAAGATGATAGTCCAGAAATAATGGGACTTCTGTGTAGCGAGTTCTGAGATGGCTTGTGGCAAGAGATCACAGATGGCTTTAAAGTAACTAGGGAGAAAATGTCCAAGAGGTAGAACAGCATTCTTACACACTCAAATAGATACGGTCTAAGACCTGACTAGGAAAAGTCGAGGGAAAGTGAATGGCAAGGTTCTGGTTTAGAACTTGGGAAGAGAGCAATCAAGATTATGGTACTGGTAAGGGTGTTATCAGGCAAAGTACAGGGTCCATTTATCATCTGGGACTATTTCATTGAGTTCCCTTTCCCATACAGCTTCCTATTGCTATTATCAGGGGAAAATGCTTCATTGTTAACATTTTAATTTTCTTGACCTAATCTAAATATCTGTCTTACTGAAGCCCTTAAGTGGAGATGGGTTCCCCCTTCCCCTCAATAATACTAGTTGCTTCTTCTTATCCTCATCTTTGTGTGTAGAAAGATCTCACTTTAGGCAAGATCTCAATTTGTATCAAAGAATGCCAATTTCTGACTTCTTTGCCAAAGAAAATCTTGCCAAATTGAGATCAGCTTTGAAAAACTAAAGATAAATGCCTGTGTCTTAGAGGTCTGATTGTATTATTTCTCTCTTTTTAGTTTGATTACTTTGATAGATGAGATCTTTACAATATATTCATTGTTAGGCTGGAAACCCCATGAAGCCATAATGTGAACCCCTTGTTCTGATGCCATTTGAAGGCTTTCTACCTTCAATGGACCCAGTGGAAAGGTGGATAAAGTGTTATTAAACCCTTTGAAATTGTTGTCAGTGTACTGGAAAGTGGTTGGGCCATTTCAGGCCATAGCTGTGTGGCAGACTGCCCACCTGCCTACGTCAAGAAGTGTTTATAAATTAGAAATTGCCAGCCATTTGTTTCCTTGCTGATCAGTCAGAGTCCCTGGATGACTGTACAAACGTGCCTGGGCAGATTTGTTATGGAACCAAACAAAGCATAGCTGTGGTTAATCAGTCATGATTTGTCTACCTGGTGGTGTTATTGGAAGAAGTTGGAAGTGTCCATCTATTCAATTCCTGTGCTGTGTGGCTAATTATTCCAACTAAAGGCAAGCATTAAAATAGGTTTATGAAAATAAATTAAATATAGCTTAATATATTTCTGTTGCTAAGTACAAAGAGGTGACTCTGGAAATGAGGAATAAATATAGTTCACTAAAATCATCTCTGGGTGTATTTCATTCATCTAGTTAAAGAAATAGTTATTGAGCATCTAACCTTTGGTAGACAGACACACAGCATGATTCGACGTGAGTTCTCAAGCTATTTTAAACCGTTTAAGATGCAAACAGCTTTCACAACAACTATAAGAGGAAAACACTATTAATGGTCCTCTTACACTGAAGAAACAAGTTCCCTAAAGACTGCCCAGCCAGACTAGGGTAGTGCCGTGCTATAAAGGAGGCAGTCTGACTCTAGACTTCATGCCAGAACTGGTTGTCCACTGGTGACCTGTGCTCACTTGAAAGCTGATCCTGTTGAGAGTTTCTGAGACTCTGCCCCCACCCAGGTCCAGATGATCCCCTTGCCTGTAGTCATTCCTACAGTTCACTGTCTTGACTGCTTAGCCAGTCAGGCGTCTCCTGAATCAGCTTCCCACCCACACCCTATTTTAGCACGGATGTCCCTCAAGGTCCCCCACATCACTCTGCTTCTCCCTCACTGCCAGTCACCATGAACACCAGTCTGACCCTGACTTCTCTGTTCACTTCATGGTCCAGTAACCAGTCATGTTTGCTGCTTCCGGATAATTGGAGCAATGCAAAGAGAGAGAGAGAAAATATTTTTGACCAAAGGCAAAAGGCTCAAATAAAAAGACTTTAAATGAAATATGCTTATCTCCCAAAACCCCCCAAATGACAAGAACAAAGAAAAGAAACAGACAGAAAAGCAGATGAGTCATGGACAAATGGGAACCCACATAGATTTTCATTTTCTGGGAATTTACATGCCTTTTGGAAGAAAGTCAAGAGCAGGACACAGAACTTCAGAAATATTCCATGACTGGTGGCAGCAGGCTACTCAGAAGGAGGAGGTGGGAAGGGAGCTGACCTCAGAGAGTGTGACTGGAACTCTGTGGGAATAGCAGTGTCCCAGCTGTCTTTTCCTGTTCCACTGATGATCTGTTACCTCTTCCTAAATCCGACCCAAGCAAAATGTTTACCACCAAAATGAAGGTCTGGATCAGTGGATACTTGTCAACTTGACCATTGAAAGAAAGCCATCCGGAAAATCAAGGCATTCTACAGGGTGAGAGAACTTACCTACCTATCCTCGACATTTCCTCCAAAATTGTGGGATGCTAGTTTCCTGTTCAATTTGGCAGGAGAATACAGGCTTAGCTTTAATAAGATCTAGTCATTGGAGGAACCATATTTAGTCAATGATCCGCTCCTTCCATGTCTTACTTTCAACTCTTTAGGGACTTGCTATTAAATAGAATGACATCCAGTCATTTCAGAGAAGCTGGTATTATTAAATGTGAAACATGAAACAGAAAAAAATTAATTTAGGGAAAATCGGGAAACTTGTAGGAACAAAGGAAACTGCCATTAGAGAACAAGAACAACAGCCATAGAGAAGTCAGAGAAATAATAGCAGAGACAAAATATTGAATGACAAACTTTATAAAACAATTGAGACACCTCTTGAACTGTAGAATAAATAGAACAAAATTTTATAATAGGCTAAAAGAGTAAAAGAATTAGAGGACCAAGTAAGGATATTTCATAAACAAATAATCGCAGTTCCAAAACTTAGAAGCTGGAAAATGGAAGTTATGGAACTGTAAGATAATAAAATAATATAATTTCATTGAAACCCAGTTTTGCCATAGTTTCTGTCACATAAGTACCCACAACATGAAATCTAAAGAATCCATTTGCATACAGGATAATTAGTGAACAAGCACTTCTCTAAGTTCAGCAATCAGAAGACCTGAGTAAAAGACAGTCTCTCAAATGCAGGGAAGGACCAGTTTCAGAATGGTTTTGGATTTTGTAAATCCCCTTGAAAATAAGCATTCAAGATATGAGAACCCTTTGAATTATCAAAGATGAGTTTTTAACATTTGATTTTAAACATATTTATTAGTCAAGTATGTGGGTAAAAGAGGACAGTTTCAGACAAATAGCAAAATTTCAAAATAATACTCTCTCCCTCCCTTCCTCCACACCCACCCCTACACATGCACTTACTTGGAAGGATAATTGGTATGTGTGCTTCCAAGCCTCAAAATAAGGTCACAGATCAAAATAGGCAAATAATTCAGGAAGTGTGTGTCAGTGCGGGTAGACTAAAGGAACAAAGTTCATAGACTTGCATATGGGTATAAGGGAATGGTTTATATACAAAAAGGAATGGAACACTGAGAAAGCATCCCAACCCAGTCCAATTCAAAGTCATAAGTCCGATATTAGCCCATATGCCTGATACCAGTCTATAATGTGTCCTTCCAACCCATGAAGTCACAGGTCAGTGGGTACAGAATTCCAGCACTGGCAGGGGTCTCCCCATGGCTCCTTGCTTCCAGGGTTCAGCATTTGGCAGAAGCAACTCATCACTGGCAGGCGTCCCCATGTGACCTCTCCAGCTTCAAAGGTCTGGTTCCATCAGGGCAAAGCTGTGTGGCTTTTCCTCCAGCTCCTTCAGCTTCTCGGGCGCTGCCATCTTGTCTTGCCCATGACTCATCGTCTCTGGGACTAACTTCCAACAACTGGGGAAGATAGCTTCTCATCTTCATGAGGGAAATATCGCAAGATTTCCCAGAAGTATCAGGAGAAAGCCATGCCCACATAGAGGTCTCATTGGCTACTCAATAGCTATCTCCAGATTAACAGGCTAGACTCCACCCCTATATTTCAATCATAAAATTAACATATGCACATAACTGCCACAAATTGGGAACCAATAATGTAGAGAAGATATGGAATTCTCTAGAATGAAGATGAAGGAAAATCCCCAGGAAAATTTCAGAATAGAAGATAACTGAGGTATGATCTAAATGGGAAAATGGACAGTTCCAGGGGAGGTATTACCAAGAAAATCAATTTGCCTGACTGCCTTGATAGACATTTGAGTTTTACCACAAAGATAGAGGGGAACACTAAGGACAGATATAAACAAATAAATGGATCATTCATTCACCCTAGGAAAAATGAAAGCTTCTGCAAGAACAAAAATTTTTAAATGAATTAGCTATCATGGAAAAATTGTTGGTGCTTATGTTAAAAACTGAATCGGAGTGTTCTTTTAGAAGGAATTAAAGAGAAAAGCTTCTGGACATAGTATTCCAGAAAAGCTAGAAAAATGGAGGAAAATGACAAAAGAAGCGACACAACAGAAGCTTAGGACTGGGAGATGAGGAGAAGGGAGATGGAAATAAGATGTAGATTACCAAAGAAGGAACAAGTCAAGGGAAAGAGAAGGGAAAAGAGGAGGAGGAAAGTGAGAATGGACTAAAGAAGAGGGAGAGGAAAGGAACAAAGCAGCCCAATGGGGAAGAGCCCAGTGAAAGGGTGGTGAGGCAACTGCCTTTCAAAGGAGAAGGAGTTGGTCACACCAGGGCAGTCAGGGCAGCATCTCACAGCACAAATGATGCTGAACTACATGGGCTGGTCTGCTTTAGACCAGTGGTGGGAATGTGGAGGAGAGCCTTTTATGTCGCAAAGAGCACAGTGTGAGGCAGTCATGGAGGCAACTTTATTCATAAGGCGCGCATGAAATGGAGTGACCTCCCTCAAGACTTGGTAACTGTTCAAGCTAAGTGATTGGTACAGGAAACTGTCTTTAAAGTGCTGAAAATTTGCAGCTGTCTTGCAGCAGAGGTAGCCCCCGTCCAAGGACACTGGACTGATAAACTAATAAACGTATGAAGTTCTGAAAGGTAACTATTTTCCAGAGTGGGCACTGTTTTGTGAGAAAAAGGTATATGGCTATGTAAGGAAAAAAAATGTAAGTGAATTTTCAGTCCACTTGGATCTCCCTGATTGGGTGAGTCCAAATTTGGCCTTTTCTCTCCCTGAGTCTGACCCTGGAGGAGTCTGACACCTAGTGAGAAGACTGAGGCAAAGTATATTACAGTGGTAAGATGATCAGCCTTCATGAGGGAGGCCTCCGTTTCATCCCTCAGCAGCCTCACCTCATGCAGAGCTGCCACCCAGTTGTCAGTGGAGGCTTGTGTGACGCCAGATACTTTGGGGATGGTATTCAGACTATGACAGATGACAGTAAAAAATCTGATGACCTACTTTTGTAAAATATCTACGAGAAGTCTATGGATCACAAATCAATCATGGGGCTGGTGCATTCGGGCAGCATTTTGTTCCATGTAAGTGGGATGGTATTTTGTATGTGATGAGGAAACTGGGGGAAACTCACTAGCCAATAACCAAGACAGAGGGGTGGAATGTATCAATCAGCCCATCTATCCTGCTACAAACTTCTAAGAATAATGCAATCTTAAGTTCTGGGAAGGGAGGAGTACTAAACTAATGGTAAATTTAAAATTTTGATTATTTCCCTGTTTTAGTATTATAATAGAAGAACCTCGGTGGTGGGTTAGTGGGTAAGGCCTTTGAAAGTTTGAAACCACCAGTCACTCAAAAGGAGAAATGTGAGGCTTTCTACTGCCATAGAAATTCAATCTTGGAAACCCCCACAGGCAGTTCCACCCTCTCTACAGGCTCGTTATGAGTTGGAGTCCCCTTGACAGAGATGAGTTTTTAGTTTTCGAGAACTACAGTACTTGTTAATATCATCTTTTGTATCATAGCCACTCAAGTGGCTGCCTGGCTAACCAGCTGGAAGAATTACTTATTTTTGCCCACTTCAAAGAAAGGTAATCCAACAGAATGCACACTTTATAGAACAATTATCATTACTATCAAATGCAAGTAAAATGTTGCTGCGGATCATCCAATGCTGGAATGGTTCAAGCAGTACATCTTACAAGTACAGCCAGAAATCTAGGGCAGATTCAGAAGAGGGGCATCATTGCTGATGTCTGATGGATCTTGGCTCAAAGGCAATACAAGAAAGATGTTTACTTGGGTTTTATTGATTTTGTAAAAACCTCTGACAATATGAATTAGAATAAACTACTGATAACATTGAGAAGACCCAGAACTCTAAAATACTTCATGGCTATCATGTGGAACATACAGTGGATCAACAGGCGGTCAAGGAGAACACAAGCAGAACATGGGATGCAGCAAGGTGTGCTTCAGAGTTGTGTGCAATCACCCTATTTTCACCAGAGCATACAACAGTGTATGCTTAGCAAATAATCGGCAAAACTGGATTAAGTGAAGATCAAAATGTCAGGACTGGAGGAAAGCTTATTAACATAACCCAGCCTTGCTTGCTAAAAGCCTAGAGAACTTGAAGCACTTGCCAATGATCAAGAATCTTCCATATGTACTATAACTCAAAGAAAAGGAAATCAAAATCTTGACAACTGAACCAATAGGTGACATCATGATGAAGGATAAAAGATTGAAGTTGTCAATGGCTTCACCTTCCTTGAATCTACAATCAATTCTCACAGAAACAAAAGTCAAGATATCCAATGAAGTATTGCATTGGACAGATCTGCTGTATACGAAGTCCATATCAGTGAGATCCTTGAAGACTGACATGCACTAACCCATGTTGTGGTGTAGCCAAACACTTCCTCTGAATGTGAAAACTGGACATTGGATAAGGAAGAACAAAGAAAAATGAATGCTCTTGAACTATGTGCTATAAAAATTATTGAAAATTCCATGGAGTGTCAAAATTACAACAAATATTTTAGAAGTACAGCCAGAAGGCTCCATATAAATGAGAATGGTGAGACTTCGTCTCCTATACTTTGGGTATGTTATTAGGAGAGACCAGTCTCTGAGAAAGCACATCATACTTGGTTAAGTAGAACAGTGAGCAGACCCTCCGTGAGATGCACCAACACCATGACTGAAATGATGGACTGAAACAACAATTGTGAGAGTGACAGAGGGCCAAGGGCTGTTTTGTTCTGTTGTATATGTGGCCCTGTGTCAGAATGGACTCACCAGCACCTAACAACCTCCGATTTTCCCACAAAAGTTTCAAAGCCTGCTTATAGCAGAGTGCACTACAAGAGCTACTCCCTGCAGGATCAGCAGTTTGAAATCACCACCTGCTACCTGTCAACCGTGAACACTCTCAGAAACCCACTGCAGCCGGTCTATACTGGCCTGTAGGTCCACTAGGAATCATACATGACACAATCAACAGTTCGGGTCTTTGATCTGTCTGCAGACCTCTGTTCTATTCTCCAGTGCACTCCCATTGGCTGTTAAACTTGATAAAAATTGGCCCTCTTTGAGAATATGATTCTCTGCACTTACAATATTAGAAATAACAATACATACGTTCTTTGGTCACTATGTGGTTCAATAGCCATTTACTGACCCAAAGAGTCAGGACCAGGATACTGAGGAGTTTCAATCCTACATAAAATGCAGCTTCTAAAAATAAATAAATAAATAACTTCTTTGGAAAAAGAACTAGAGGAAAGGGGGAAAGAGGGGTTTATGCTGGGGGATCAAGTAGAAAATATTTGGAAATGAATGTGGCAACATGTGTACAAGTGTGCTTAATACACATGATGTACTGAATGTTATAAGAGCTATAAGAGCCCCCAATAAAATTATTAGAAAAAAATGCATTTTATAACCTAAGGAGCTTAAATTCTAACCTAATGTCATCATTTGGTAATAAGTTTAAGAAAAATATTATTATTCAAAGCAGATCTTTTATTTCCTTTGAAAAATATTTTCTCCATCCTTTTTAGCCTGGCTAGCGCTGTCCCCCCTGTAAGATTCAGCTGAGACATCAACTCCTCAATGAAACCTTTTTTCCCAAAAGATACACTCACTTGCATGTTCTCATAGCACCCGTGTGATTCCCCTCATTTTGTCCTTATAATAACATAGTACTATATTATTATAATCATGTTCTAATCGTATTAGATAATAATATTTCAATTGTGAGAGTCCTTGTGACCTACTGGCTATGTGTTGGCCTGCAAGTTCCATATTTCAAAACCGCCAGCAGCTCCTCTGGAGAGAGATGAATTGTGCTACTCCCATAAAGCGCTGCAGTCTCAGCAACCCACGTGGTAAAGTGACACCGATAAAGGAGGTAGAACCGTCCTATAAGGTGCTAAGAATCTGAATCAACTCAAGGGCGATAGGCTTTGTTTGGTGGTTTTTACTCAGTTGATATCACCCCTGGTGTGACAGTGATGAAAGCACTCAACGTGAAACAGAAGTTCAGTGGTTTAAGCTCAGCAGTCACTCCTTAGGAGGAAGATCAAGCAGTCTGTATCTCTAAAGGTGCACAGACGTGGAAAATCTTTGGGACAATTCTACTTTATCCCAGGGGCGCCCTATGATTTGAAATCAACTCAGAAGCAGTAAGGCGGTTTTGGACTATATTGATAATAATTTTTTAACCAAGTGATGAGCTTACAAAAAATATATAGATCCTTTTCATTACAAATGAATCATAAGAGAAGACTTCATACTAGAGGAATAATACTAGAGTTTGTGGGAAAAGGAATTTTAAAAATCTCTTCAAATAGTTCTATCTATGAAGAATTTTTCTGATTGGTTAAAGTAATAGTAATAATTGATACAGCTGTTGAAGCTTTTCAGAAGAGTCAATGGAAATACATAGTAAAACTGAAATGAGGCATACTTTCTGGTATATGTGTGTTCTTAATGAGTGCTCCAAATTAGAAGACTGGGCTATGCATTACAGACCATTATTCTGTCACTTTGTCATACTATGGTGGCTGTGTGCTGCTGTGACTCTGGAAGCTATGCCACTGGTTTTTCAAATACCAGTGGGGACACCCAAAGTGAACACATTTCAGCAGAGCTTCTAGACTGAGAACAGACAGTGAAGAAGAAGTAATCTGTTCACTTCTGAAAAATTAGTCATGGAAATTCTTATGCATAACAATAGTACATTGTCACATACTGGAAATCTCATAAAATAACATCAAAACATTGTCAGATACTGTGCCAGAAGATAAGCCCCTCAGGCCAGAAAGCGCTCAAAACATAATGGAGGGAAAACTGCCTTCTCACAGTTGAGAAGATAACAAGACAAGGAGAAAGGCTTTGGGGTCTTCCTTTGTTGATGGATCACAACTTAAAATGAAAATAACAGCTACAAACATCTATTAATAATTGGAACTTAAAATGTATGAAGTAGAAATCTAGAAAATCAAGAAGTCATCAAAAATGAAATGGTTGATCTCACTTTTGGCCCATTTGAAAGTTATTTCCATTAAAAAAAAGAAAGTAAAGGAGAAATGCATATGGATTAAGCTTCCAAGATTTCTGACCATAAATGAGGGATAGGGTTAGTCTTAATTTTATTCAGAATGCTTTGTGAAGTGGATTAGTGCAAATGCATTTGCAATAGGTTAAAATTTAACACTTAACATTTATCTACCTTTTGACCCATTCTTAATTTTATTCAGTTTTTAGCATTTTGTGCTTTTATTTCCTTCTATCTTTTTAATGTTTATAGCATTAGTTTTAGTGTGTTTTTTGCTTGTTTAGTAAATTTTTTCTGTATATGAAATCCAAAAATAAGTAAATCTACAAAGATAGTAACTGGATTCATAGTTTCTTGTGGGTATGGCAGGGGAGTTGGGGGAAATGCAGAGTTAAAGCCAATGGTACAAGAAAAAAAGAAAATATCCTAAAGTAAATTGTGGTAATGATGTACAATTCTTCTCCGTAGCTTTGAACTATTGAATTATGTGACATGGGGACTGTGTGCCAATAAAATGGCTTAAAGAAAAGACTATATATAGCCACAAAACCCCTATGGAGCACAGACTGTGGCAGTTAAATTTTATCCCACCTTGTACTGAGGTAGGAGTGAAATCATACCTGTACCTCAAGTCAAATAGGTCCCCGGTTGATGATGTCTCTTGAGAAATGCATGCTTTTTATAAGAGAAACACTGGGGCCCCTATCTTGCCCTTCACCATTATCCTTGCTGGGGCTCTGTCTGCTTCCAGAGAAGGCATCATTTGGTCCACTGACCCGGGGAGTCAAAGTCAAAACACACTGACATATTCCCACAGACCTTGGAGCCACACAACTCTGCATCAAGCTGTAACCCTGCCTGCTTTCACTTCACCTTTCTGAGTCATCAATCAAAAGCTATCTAAGTCTAAGGAAGATTCTGGGTAATATCAGAAGCACCCATTGATTTCAGTTAAAGTAGACCTGGATGCTGTCTTGATATAAAATCACTTCTTGATATGAAGTCTTTTATTATGCAAAAAATGAAGTAGAACACATAAATCTTGATAGCCTAGATTTTACTGGTCTGAAATGGACTTGTATTGGCCATTTTGAATCAGAAAATCATATGATTTACTATGAGAATGATAGATTGAAGAGGAATGGCATTGTGTTCATTGCTCTAAAGAACTAGAGTAAATATAGTTATTATTCAAATTTATGAACCAGCCACTAAAACTAGCAATTCAAAAATTGAAACATTTTACCACTGTGTTCAGTCTGAAATTGATCAAACATGCAATCAAGATGCATTGATAATTACTGAAGACTGGAACACAAAAGTTGTAAACAAAGAGGCAGTGTATTAGTCCAAGTAGACTAGAGGAACAAATTTCACCGGCACGTATATAGATATAAGGAAAAGGTTTATATACAAGAAGAACAGGACATTGAGCCTAGTACAGTTCAAAGTCATAAGTCTGATATTAACACATATGCCTGAAATCAATCTATAAAGTCTCCTTCTGACTCACGAAGTCACAGGTCAGTGGGTGCAAAATCCCAGCACTGGTAGGGGTCTCCACATAGCTCCTTGCTTCCAGGGCTCAGGGTCCATCAATAGCAGAAGCAACTCATTGCTGACAGAGGTCTCCATGTGGCCGCCTCAGCTTCAGAGGTTTGGCTCCATCAGGGCAAAGCCATGTGGTCTCTCCACTAGCTACTCCAGCTTCTCAGATGCTGCCATCTTGTCTTGTCCGTGATTCATCATCTCTGAGACTAACTCCCAACAATTGGGGAAGATAGCTTCTCATCTTCACAAGGAAAATATCACGAGATTTCCCAGAAGTCTCAGGAGAAAGCCATGCCCACATAGAGGCCTCATTGGCTACTCAATGGCTAGCTCCAGATTAATAGGCTAAACTCCACCCCTACATTTCAATCATAAAATTAACATAAGCATATGACTGCCACAGGCAGGTACAGTGGTTAGAAAATGCCTCAGGAGCATTGCTTAGGAAATGTGTTTTCCTTACAAAATACCAATCCGTTCTTGTGTTGCTTTTGAGTCCTTTCACAAGCACATCTCCAAAATGCTGCAGGAAAGGAGGTTTTGGAAAGCCAAGATTATCTGGTACCTTGACTTTCTCAGTAGCATTTTATCCTCCTCAATCCACTACCCCAACCTCACCACTAGTTATCCAGCTTGGGTGGTCTTTTCATTACTTGTAGGTACAAGAAAAGTTGATCTGTAATAATATGAGTCAACCAAAGCCTCAGTCATCCTGGAAAGGAGTTCTGAAAATAATATGCTTTGGACTCTGTGTGGTCCAAATGAATGGGCACTTGTACTTCTCTCATACACCCTTGCTCATCATTAGCTCAAGATAACTGAAGAAGGAGGGGACTTTAGGGGAAGGAAACCAAGGGGCACAGTAGGCCATGTCTTCAAAGAGGACTGAACATCAACCCGGCAGCCGGGAAGTACGTCATGCTCTGTAGGGGACTTTGCATGACTTATCTAGGGAACTTCCATATCACATGCTGGCTCACCAAGAAAGACAAAGGGGTACCCTCCAAAAAACCTCAACTGGTGCTGGGCAGAGAGGAGCTTTTAATGTAGACATTTTACATGCAGGCAGGCATCAAGTAAGTTACTCTGAGTTAGTACACAATGTGCTGTTGCCTGGGCAGTTTGTCTCTGGTCACAGTGATTTTGTTTTCATAAAAATCATCACTCTAACTTCTGTGTGTGTGTGCGCGCACGTGCGAGAGAGAGAGAGAGAGAGAGAGAGAGAGAGAGAGAGAGAGAGAGAGAGATGACTGGTTAAGAGAGCAGAATGTGGCTGTGATTTTTTTTTCCTATTCAGGAAAAATGCTTCGCAAACTATTGTGTTGTTGAACACAGCTTACAAAGGACACCACTATGAAAAAAAGTCAAGTGTATGAGTGGTTTTCTCATTTCCAAAAAGGTGAAATGTGGATTGATGACAAACTTCATTCTTAATGTCTGTCAACTTCTCAAACAGATGAAAATATTGACTCAAAGTGCATTTGGAGTTCATTCCACCAGGTCAAAGTGTTCATCACGCTTTCTATTTAGAGGTTCTGAAAAGTAACAGTGTGTGGCCAAAAATGGCCTGATTTGTGGCAGACAGGGGATTGTGTTTACCACCATGGCAATGGACCTTGCGCATGCAGCCGTCCCAGTGCATTGGTTTTTGGCAAAAACCAGCATGCCTCTCTTGCCCCACACATCTGACCTGGGCTACGTGATTCCTTTTTGTGTCTGTGGATGAAGGGAGAGGTGAAAGGAGAGCAATTTGATGGCGTAGAAGAGCTGAAGAAACAAACGAGGGAGATGCTGTCAGCCATCCACAGAGATGGGTTTTAAAACCCTTTCTAAAAATAGAATCTCAGATTTAACAAATGTATTAGGTGTAACAGAATATACTTTGAAGTTGATAATGTTGTTTTGTTTTTTTTAAATTAAGCACAAACTTTGGTGGGGGGGAAGTCTAGGATTTGGGGGGAGCTGATATCTCGATACCCTTCCTTACTCCACTGCATTAGGCAGGGTTCTCTGGAGAAACAAAACCAGGTCACTAATGATTTTATATTATTATGAATATTTATATAGATAGAAATATATGTAACTTAAGAAATAAGCAGTTAACTAATATATAAAGGAGTACAGATGGCTCAGTGCCACTCACTTGTGTGAAACAGCTAGTAAACTGGCAGTCCTTCGAGTCTTGAGGGCCATGGAGTAGTCCTCTATTGAGCAATGCAGGCTATCCTGCCACAGACAGCAAACAGCAAGGCAGGTCACCAATAGTCAGCTGGATGACAGAGTCCAACAGTTCCCAGCTCAAGAGATATATATTCCAGTAGCATGGCAAAGCAGGGTTTGAAGGAAACTCAATTCACAGCAACCCAGTCCAGGTATTAGGGGTCCCACAGGTAGTATAATTTGCAATTCGAGACACAGGACAAGCAAGACAGCCAGCTGATTGAAGATCCAAGAATAAGAAAGAGGAAGGGGAAGTCGGTGGAGCCATTTATATCTCAGCCCTTCAATTAATCTCACATGTGTTCATTGGTCATGTTGTCACAACAAACTCACCTATTTTCTTTGGCCATGTTGGCACACCAAACCTACCTATCACACTCACACAAAGTGCTGCCTCCTGAAATTCTATTTTCTAGGTGTTGGTTTCATTGCAAATATTTCTGGCAATCAGTTAAGCAGGCACCCAGGATTGGTTTGCTGATAAAATATCTTTCTTTATGTCTTGAAAGAAGGTATAAAAAGGGTCTATAATCTACTGAACACAGGGAGAAAAGAGGGCAGTGTGGCACAACATGGGACAAGGAACACAAAGCCCTGTCACACGTGTGTGAGTGGTCATGCCCTCATGGCACAGATATGAGTGACCATGGCAAAGTCTCCTCCTGGCGAGGTCAGGATCCAGGTTCTCCCCTTCCCTCCTTCAAAAAAGGGGTGGGGCAGGAGGTGAAAAACCCAACATAAACTGTGTGGAATTACCTTGAAACAAAAGGGACATCTAGAACATATGAAGAGAAAACTATTACTCTCATATGCCTTTCAAGAGATAATCTTCTTTATTGCACTTACGTTCTTAATGTTCTCAAAGATAGATCACATGTGGATAAAATAATATGCCTTAAGTTTAAAATAATCATAAGATTTAAATTTTTAAAAACATTGAGATTTGTAGAGACTTTGTCAAAAGCAATCGCGTATTTTGCTCTAATGTGTAAAGTGTTACCTGCGTCCTAAAATAATAATTCTTCGGGTCTCACTGCTAAACAGAATAGAACTGTTCCAGTGCCAGGAGAGTGAACTCACTGCTATCCATGCATAGACTAAGAGGAATAATGGTTTACTAGTGTGGGAAAAGCACAAAAACAAGAGTCCTCCTAAATCTTATTTATTACTTGTTCAGGTGGAATAATGACCTGTGGGATAATGGTTGTAAAATCTTAAAAAGAGAGACTGAACTAGTACATGGTATATTAGTATTTAACAACAGGCAGGCATTTAATTTATAAACCCTTTGGGTCCTGATGACAGTCAGCATATTAAAAATGCCAAACTACCTGGCTTCTGTCAAACTGAAATGAAGTCCAACCAGAAACCTTGATCCAGCTACACTACTGGGGACTAGGAGCTGAAATCACTTTTCCATCCTCAACAGGAAGCCTTCAATGACACCCGAGCTTTACACTATTCTGCTGCATTGTTCTGTGTTCTGTATGGAATTAATTTTGGTAAGGGATATTCCTATTTGTTGAATTCTTAATAAATAATTTTCCTCCCAGGGCTGCTAACCTCATTTTTCTTTTTCAATTT
This sequence comes from Nesogale talazaci, assembly GCA_004026705.1. NCBI lineage: Eukaryota > Metazoa > Chordata > Mammalia > Afrosoricida > Tenrecidae > Nesogale > Nesogale talazaci. The sequence goes on along the minus strand of PVJH01001790.1, from coordinate 57,993 downwards.
TGAATCATTTTATTGGTGGCTTATATAGCTCTTATCACTATCCATACACCTACCATTGCGTCAAACACATATGTCATAGCCATCATCATTTTTCAGGGGGGGGGGGCATCACTGCCCTCAGGTGGTGGGAGTAGGAGGCCCAGCCTTTGCTCCATGGAGCTGGAATTGAACCTCCATCCCAGTGGGCTGCAGTCCCATGCACAACCACTATGCCACCGGGGCTCAGCCCCACCATCATCATTTTAAAAACATTTATTTCTACTTGAACCCTTGATATCAGCTCCTCATTTTTCCCTCCCTTGAACCCTTGATGTCTATAAATTATTATCCTTTTCTGATGTCTTATACTGACCAATGTCTCCCTTCACCCACTTTAGTGTTGTTCACCCCTTCCTCCCACCCACCCAGGAGAGGGTTATAAGTTGATCTTTGTGATCTGTTCCTCATTTCCCCCAGCCTTCTCCTTCCCCTTCTGGTATCATTATTCTCATTTTTGGTTCTGAGGATTTTATCTATCCTGGATTCACTATGTTTCCAACTCTTACATGTACTGGTGTACATTCTCTGCCTAGGTGGATTTGTAAGGTATAATTGGCATCATGATAGTGGGGTGGGGAAATGATGCATTAAAGAACTAGAAGAAAGTTGTATGTCAGTGCTATACTGCACCCTGACTGGCTCATCTCTTTCTTGAGACCCTTTAGTAAGTGGATGTCTAGTTGTCTATAGATGGGTTTTGGGTCTCTACTCTGTACTCCCCTTCACACACATTGATTTTGAGTATCTCATGTGCTATAGCTTCCAGTAGGTTTAATATTACTTGTAGCATATAAACCTGGGGGACAAAACAAAAAGATACTCTAATAAAGATAGCAGTAGCACTAGCAAGAGCAGCAGTAATATCAGCAGGTCAGATGTACAGAAGGAGGCAAAGAGAATTGTCATGAAAAGAGTCCCTCTGTCAAGAATCTGAGAAGAAGCCCTGATGGTTGTTTCTACATGTGGAGTCTCATTCCTGACAGAGCTGCATGACCTGAGAAGGAATGGACAGTGAGCAAACTCCCCTTGGTCACGCTTCCCACCCCTGTGCTCAACCAGTGGGGCATCCTGGACTGGTTTAAATTTCAGCAGGAATCTTATGCTGATATAAATATTTACACAATATAGGAGGGTATTTGTCTTGAATCTGAAGAATTGTTAGTATATTTCAGAGTTCACCTGACATTAAACACATGTTTACACTTAGGGCACTTAGGGTACTGTCCTGCTGAAATTACTCCAGTTTGATGTTTTGTGGTGGTTCATAACTCTTTTGTTATTCATGATTTCCTACCCCTAACATCTACATCTATTGAAGGGGATATAGAGTGAGTTACAACAACAACTTCAAGGCCTAATTTTGGTTTTATGCATCCATTAACCAAAACACTGTTGGCACTGTAGTCATAGCTTTAAAGAGTTAACCTCCCTATGATCCTCCCTGAACGAATCAGATGTTCCTCAAACATTTAAACACAGAGCTAGCATTTAAAAAAACTCTTAACTGCCATTGAGTCAGTTATGACTCATAATATCCCTGTAGAAGAGAGTTTCTCCTGGACGTAGCAAACCTCATTTTTCTTCTTCAGAGCTGCTGTTGCTTTTGGACTGCTGACCTTGTGTTTAGCACCCCAATACGTAACCACTATATTATCATTACCCAGCCAGAGCTATCATACATTCCATCAATTGCACTCGATAGTAGATTTTAAAAGCTTCCATAGCAAAGTACCAACTTGAGTAGAGTTTAACTCTGAAGGGTGGTAGTCCAAAATCAGTGTTGGTTGTGTTGATTCTTTCTGAAATTCCGCACATGAGTCTGTTTCATAGTTTTTGTTGACAGTGATTTTTTTTTAGTATAACTTGCCTTGTAGACACATCACTCGAAATCTCTGCTTCCTACTTCCCATGGCTGTGACATACAAGTGTATATAGAAAGATATTTGTGTCAAGAAATGGCTTACACGGCTATAGAGGTGAGCAATTCAAGTCTGTGTGTCAGATGCAATCTACAGATTTCTTCTGACTCCTGTAGTTGCAGGAACTGAAGATGAAGGTGGAAGAACACAGACTGGTATATGCAGAGCTGAATTAATCCATGATTACAGTCTGCTAAGAATGTATAGACTTATCAGGCAATATAAGAAGAAGTAGATCAACCAAAGGCAAAATCTAGATCTAGCAATAGAAGTGAGTTAGCTTCAGCATAGCACTAGTCTCTACTAGGGGTAGGTGTGGCAGTTATGAGCTTATGTTAATTTTATGATAGAAATGTAGGGGTGGAGTCCAGCCTGTTAATCTGGAGATAGCCATTGAGTAGCCAATGAGGCCTCTATGTGGGCATGCCTTTCTCCTGAGACTTCTGGGAAAACTCGCGATATTTCCCTCGTGAAGATGAGAAGCTGTCCTCCTCAGTGGTTGGGAGTTAATCTCAGAGATGATGAATCATGGACAAGATCGCAGCATCTGAGGAGCTGGAGAAGCCACATGGCTTTGCCCTGATGGAGCCAGACCTCTGAAACTGAAGAGGCCATGTGGAGACCCCTGCCAAAGATGAATTGCTTCTGCCATCACTGATGCTGTTGATGAACCCTGAGCCCTGGAAGCAAGGAGCCACCGGGAAACCCCTGCCAGTGCCGGGACTCTGCTCACAATGGCCTGTGACTTCCTGAGTCGGAAGGAGACATTGTGCACTGATATCAGGCATATGGGCTAAATCAGACTTATGACTTTGAACTGGACTGTGCTCAATGTCCTCTTCCTCTCATACATAAACCTTTTCCTTATATCTATATGCATGTCTATGAAGTTTGTTCCTCTAGACTACCCAGAGGAGCACATTATGGTATTTTAGGAGTGGAGTACTAGAGGAACAAGTCATAAAGATGGAAAGTAGATGTATGTTTGACTTGTGCCTCATGGTATTGTTACTCCTTTGGCTAGCCAGAAGTCAGATATGTCCTTGCAGTTTACTGAGTTATTTTCTGGAAACAATGTGGAAAGATAAAGTTTTGATTACTTTGTTTGGATGCTATCTTTGGTTATTCCTTTATAAAATAGGGATTCTGCTCAAGGACAATGGTTAAGAAGGTCAGAAGGACTGAAAGCAGGGATCTGTTTTGATGCCTTCAGAGACCTAATTCAATGTTTTTGTGTAAACAGTAATTTAGATAAGGATACAGATAAGCTTAATAAGTATTGACCTTGATTGTTTTAAGAATGAAGTTTGATTTCTATTTGTTTATACTGATTTCTTATGCTTGCTATTATAAATATAAGGATGCATAGAAATGTTTATTGGGAAGTATGAAAAGAGTTTGCAAATCCAGTTACCTCAAGCCAAGCATTGACCTCTAGAAGGTTTAGTACTTAGCGTCAAAAACATCTCTGAGGAGATTAACCCCACTTTGTGCTTAGATGGGTTTAGGCCATACCTGGAAAGACTTCTCTGAAGAAATTAGCCCCGCCCAGTCTTTTGGAAAACTCAGGATTCTTGTATTCTAAGAGAAGGTCAAACTGACCGATAAAAAAGCATACAGTCTGTTTCCTTGAAAAATCCTGACGAGTGATTATTTTCAGAAGTGAAAGGATCAGGAATCATGAAGATAACTCCTCTCTGGAAATCAATGTTAAAAGAAACCTGTGGCAGGCTGAAATGCTTGCTAGGTTTCCACCGGGATGTACTCTTTGAGCAGAAATAGGAGAACTGCAGCAATAAATTGGTGGGTTGAATTTGGCCACTGACACCCATGCGACTTGGTTCACAGGAAATAGAGGAGATGAGAGCAGGTTGACTGGTCTGAAGTTCATGACCTAGCATGAGAGAGCTAGGCATGTTGAGAATCTGTGATGGGACCTTGGTCTAAAGGGAAGGTGACCAATGGCTGCCCTGGTGTGGCTAAGTGGAAAAGCCCACATTGAGTTGACCCTAACCCAACCAGAGGAAGAGAAGTGATTTAAGTCTGTGAACTGGTGCATATCGTTGCTGACTTTATGGATGGCCTGTCCTGATTTGACTTTGCTAATGGACACACACTTCACGAGTTTCCAACTGGAATGAAGATTCTTCACATTGAAAGATATGATTGTTTCCTTAGAGCACTGGGTTGGTATAAGTGGGCAACAGAGAAATTAGATACCCAAAATGAGGAAACGAAGGCATGAGGTGGTTGACTTGCAAACTCTTATAGGTGGTGGAATATATATTCATAGGATTATAGGATCAAGATGTAGTTATTTTGTAACTACAATTGTAAGGCACAGGATATCTTTTGTTTTGTTCACTTATAGGATGTTATTTTTAAATGATGGTGACACATGTTGAATTGTATGCATTTTAATTTTATCCTGTTAGGTATAGGTATGATTCATTGTTTATTTGAAGGTTACATATGGTTACAGAGTTATGTGAAAGTATAAAGTTAACAAGGGGTGATCTGTGGCAGTCATGTGCTTATGTTAATTTTATGATTGAAATGTAGGTGTGGAGTCTATCCTGTTAATTTGGAAATAGCCATTGAGTAGCCAATGAGGCCTCTATGTGGGCATGGCTTTCTCCTGAGACTTCTGGGAAATCTCACCATATTTCCCTTGTGAAGATGAGAAGCTATCTTCTCCAGTGGTTGGGAGTTAGTCTCAGAGATGATTAATCCTGGAGAAAACAAGATGGCAGCATCTGAGAAGCTGGAGAAGCCACACGGTTTTGCCCTGATGGAGCCAGACCTCTGAAGCTGGAGAGGCCATGTGGAGACCACTGCCAGAGATGAGTTGCTTCTGCCACCACTGATGCTGTTGATGAACCCTAAGCCCTGGAAGCAAGGAGCCATGGAGAGAGCCCTGCCAGCGCCGGGATTCTGCACCCACTGACCTGTGACTTCGTGATTCGAAGGAGACATTATGGACTGGTGTCAGGCATATGGATTAATATTGGACTTGTGACTTTGAGCTGGATTGGGTTGGGATGCTTTCTCAGAGTTCCATTCCTTTTGTTTATAAACCCTTTCTTTATATCCATATGAATGCCTATGAAATTTGTTCCTCTAGTCTACCCGGACTGACACTTTGGGCCACACACTGAATGAAATCTCCTTCAATTGTATCAAGGTTGTGACCAGATTAAGGAAGTGATATTCTACTCTGATCTTCAGATAACCACTTCGCTGTTTCACAAGCAATACCATCATGGAGTTGACCACACTATGTTTGACCATGGAAGAATCCTAGTCCATCCAAGCTGACACCAAGATTAAGTATCACCTTTTGTTTGAGCTCATCAATCCAGCCATGTGTCAATCCAACATATTAAGAGTCTTCCTCTTTTCAGATGCCCTAATAGTTTACCAAGAATTATATCCTTTCCCAGAAACTGATGTCTTCTGGTAACAGGTCTGAAGTACTGGAGACTATATTCAGGCATCCTCTTTTCTAAAAGTTATTCTACCTGTACTTCTTCCAAAACAGATTTGTTAGTTCTTCTGGTAGTTCACAGTATGCCAGTGTTCTTCATCAACACCATAATTCAAATTCATCAATTATTCTGTGATCATCCTTATTTTGTCCAATTTTCACATACCTGTGAGATCAGTGAAAGTACCACAGCTTAATTCAGACACAACTTCGTCCTTCAAGATATCATCCTTTCTCTTCAACACTATAAAGAAATATTTTGCAGTTGATTTGCCCAATATGATACCTCATTTGTTTTTCTGGCTGCTATTTCTATGAACATTGACTGTGGATCCAAGCAAATTGAAATACATCACAACTTCAATCTTTCATCCATTATGAAATGTTTGGACTAAAATACTAGAGCACAGACATGCAAAGGGACAGAAAATAAATTCAAGATTATAACAATTAGAAGATGGAGATTCTGGTCTGTACATTATCTTGTGTCAATTTGAGATGATTATGATTGAAGGAGTGAAGTGAGGGATAACCAATGAGACTTCTGTGTAGGCTTGACCTTCAGCTGAGAACTCTGGGAATTCTGGTATTTCCTTCTTGGACGCTGGAGACACTTTTCTCTCTGCTCACTCCTTGAGAGATGGTCCACTGACAAGACATATGGCACTATGCCCTGGAAGCGGGAGAAGTTATATGGACCTATCCTGATGCAATCAGACTTCTGAAGCCAGAGAAGACACATAGAGACCCTTGCCAGCATTATAATGCTTACAACTCCACTGAATCCACAAAATTTCCAACCCACTGGCCCATGATCCTCCTGTATTCAGCATCATTGCGTGTATTTCATGAGTCTGCAGAGGATTTCATAGATTGGTTTCAGACACATGGGCTAATATTGGACTTATGGACTTCATTTGGACTGCTCTGGGACATTTTCTCAATATTCAACTGCCCTTATATGTAAACCTCTCTCTTATATACATATGAGTGCATATGAATTTATTTCTTAAGTCTACTTAGACTCATACAGTTTTGAAGAATTATTTATCAATGCATAGAGAGTTCCTGTTTGGAGTGATACAAATTTTGCTAGTGGACATGGGTGATAGTTGTACAGTGTGGGGATATAATAAATGCTACTAACATGTAAGTTTAAAAATGGTTAAAATGGCCATTTGTGTGCAGTTTATGTATATGTACACATACATGCATGTACACATATAGGAACCTTGGTAGCATAATGGTTATACAATGGAATCCTAACCTCCAGGTCATCAGTTCAAAGAAACTCACCACTCCTCAAGATAAAGGCTGGGTTTTCTACTCCTGTAAACAATTATGGTCTTAGAAACTCACAAGGACAATTCTGTCATGTCTTATAGAGTCATTATCTGTTGGCATTAATTTGATGGAAGTGAGTTTTTTTAATATATAAAATTCAGCATTAATAATGAGACCAGAGCAGAGTATTTTCTCTTTCAGTCACTCTCCTGGTCTCTACTTCTTTCATTGATCTAATGAAGAGATAAGGAGAAATTTCTAGAATTGTCATGTTAACCAATTTTAAATGTAAACATTAGTATCATTAATTTTGTCCCCAAGGCTGTAAAACTATCACCCTTGTTCACTAGCAAGTATATATACATAGATAGTATGTGTATATATAATGTTCCTATCATAGTTACATTTTACATTACATATAATGGTAGATATGTGTGCATGTCTATCTATATATCTATCTAATTGCCACACTGCTTTTTAAATGATGCTAACGTCCTCCCACAAATAGATTACATGAAGTCACTTGTTTTCTCATGGTGCTTGATTCTTCCATTTCCTCCTTACTTCTCTCTGAGAGCAGTGAAAGGAGTCAAGAGGTCAAGAAAGTCACTGAGACAGAATATAGTCTGCTTTGGCCTCATTAGTACAGTGGTCAGTCCAAGTGAGGCAAACAGTTTAGAAACACAACTTTTCGATCTTCAAGCACAGTGACTCTGTCAAAATTATCTATGCGACTCTGTAGCAAACAAACAAGAGTGTATAGCTAGGCCATCACCTCTCAAATGCTGAAAACTGCAAAATAGGAGAAAAAAGGGGAGTAAAATTAAACGAACATAATTCTTTCTAAAACATAAAACCCTCTGGCTGAGCCCTGATGGCGTAAGTGGTTGAGTGTGGGACTGTGGCCCGCGGGCTTGGTGGTTCAAATCCAGTGGCGGCTGGCAGGAGCAGCACTGGGTAGTGCCCATGACCACCAGAGGCAGTGATGCCCCAAAACAAACAAACCAAAAACAAAAACAACAACATAAAACCTTCAAATGAATGTTGAATTATAACCACTGTAATTTTTAGCGTTATCATCCAACTCTAAAAGGATGTGATTCTCAGACACTTTCAATGTAATATCTTTGTTGAAAGCTTGCCCTCATGTGTGTGCTGGTCAACGTTCACAATAGTTCTGTGAGACCAAAAAATATGTGATTTGTGTTTTGTGTGAACACCATGTTATAGATAGGATGCATGTTTACACATTGATCAAAGCAATTCCCAGGCCAGGTGTTCTGGCTCACTCTAAGTGCCTGGGGTTTGCTTTCGGGTTTGCAAACTTGCCACTGAAGTGGGCTGCCTCTGAGTCACCTGGTGGAGCCTGGTTGGAATCAGAAATCCTAAGAGAAGGAAGAGACCAGCTGCAGTAATCCTAAGAGAAGGAAGAGACCAGCTGCAGTCCCATTTCTCCCCACTGGCAGGGAATTTGGGGGTCTCTGGGAAGGGCATTTGCCAGGAACTCCCACAAAATCCACCGTGTGGGGGCTGCAAATTGCAATGCTATAAGGGGACACAAGCTATGCCACAACTGAGCAAAATGAACGCCAATAGATGCATGGGTTCGGGGGCTGTGGCTAAGCCAAGACAACTGTGGCCACAACTCCATGCCACTCCCTGGCATGCACTCAAGCAATCTTGTACTTCTCGCCCACACACATGCAGTCAGACAGTGCCAGCACACCTATATTTCATGTGGTGCACACCTACATATTCTTTGAGGTACATGGAGTCAGTTTCTTTGTACAGAGAAGTTTTCTACCTGTTCTACCTCTGCATCCACCACTCAGTCATTCATCAGACATTTATCAAGCAAGAGTGCTAGTGCCTGAAAATAAATAAGTTGTAGTTCCAATACTGAAGAAATGCACATTGTAGAGAAATGTGGGGTATGAATCTATCAAAATGACTTATTGAAAGTTTAATAAATGTAAGTACATCTTTTTTTTTCAGCCTTACACCAAGATGAAGTATCACAAAAAGCTACAAGGAGTCAGTTCAGTCTTCATCCACAAGCTAAAGACATTCCTTCTCAACATGACATATTTCCACATGCTCTGCTGAATATAACTCAGCACTACACAAGGCTCCTAGACCCCTGTAACTGTTAAAAAATTAGAATAAACATCACAGTAAAGAGCATGTGGGTATATATACACATTTGTGTGTAACCAGGCAGAGTATATACTAAAATCTATAAAGCACACCCATGTACACACCCACATAGATACACACACAGAGTATATACCACAATCTATATAATACCAAGTGACTTGTCATTTTTAAAATATGTAAATCATAAGTGCAGACAATTAAAACAAAATGTCTTGATCAATTCAAAGTAATAAAAGTCCTCCAGTGTGTGCTGAGTAATTCCCCAAAGGCTTTATTTATTTTAATTGTTTATTTTTTGGTATCTGTATAATATAAAAGGTTCTTAATTTTTAAATGTATTTTTGGCTGAGGCATGTAATGTTGAAAAGTGATTATTCAGCATGCAAGAGACCATAAGTATTTTTCATAAGAATTTTTATTCTTAAAGCAGCATGCATTTTCAAAATTATTATTTACACAAAAGACCCTAATGGCTTTAATAGTTTATCAGATCAATAATCAATGTTCTTAAAAGGCACTTAATTCAAATTTATGTAATCTATACTATGGAAAGATCTTATTTACATATTCACATCATAACCCTTCGTGATTCCTTCATAATTATTTGTCTCCAGTGCTGTCTCAGACACCATTATAATAGAAATATTTTTTAAAGTCCACACCTTTAGAATCTCAAAAGATACATTGTATAAACCAGAGTACTTTGTGTCACCTAATGCTGTGGCAATGCAACTAAAATACAAATATTCACTTAAGTTTCTTTATTGTAATTTTCTGAATTGTGAACTTCAGCAATAAAATTAAGAGTTCAAAATAAAATATTGTTTGTTTCTCTGGCAAGAAGTGAAAACAAGTTTATAGTCTTGGTTAGTCATCACGCATTGATGAAGAAGGAAAATCCTTGATAGCAACTCACCAATTTCCCATAACTTGTGAACGTCTGAGCCTGCTATGTGCTTTTAGCAGAAACTATTAGCAGAATCACTATCTTCTTTGAGTTCTATACAAGTGGGACCTGCTCAATATTTCACACAAATTTAAGCAGATTCTTTTTGCACATTTTTTGCCCTTTGGGTGTGGAAAGATGTATGAAATCAAAACTGTTTTCCAAGTCCCTCTTTGAAGTGATTTTGATTTTCCTTAATTGTTCATCCAACTAGTATTTTTACCTCTAACAGAAATCCCAAGGGCAACTTACCACAGTTGGCCTCTTTGAATTTTCCATAATTAAACATACATTTTGACATTTTTTTCTGGGTTAGAATAAAAGCTATGAAGAAGAATGCAACACGAAGATTGGATGAAGGCTTATGAACAACCAGAGGTATGTAGATGACACCACTGCTTGCTGAAATGGAGGAGGACTTGAAGTACTTGCAGCTAGAAATCAAGACATGCAATTGTCAATATGAATTACAACTCAATATACAGATTCCTTAAAAACAGACACCCTCATGGTAAATGGAGAAAAGCTGTCTGGAACATCGTTTTGCTGGCCTCCACAAGCAATGCTTAGTCAAGCAGTCATCAAGCAATCAAACAAGTTCTTACACTAGCTAATTCTGCTACATAAGACTTCCTTGAAGTGTTGAGAAAAGTTGTCCCTGAGTTGAGAACTCAGATATTCCTGATCCAAATCATGGTATTTTTAATAGCCTCATAGACATGTAAAAGTTGGACAAACTCTAAAGGCCACAGAAAACTTAGTGTACATGAATTATGGAGTTAACAGCGATTATTTAAATCACCATGAACTGCTAGAACAAACAAATCTGTCTTGGAAGAAGTACAACCAGAAGTACAATCTTAGAAAGAAAATGGTAAACGCATCTCTCAGAATGTGGACATGCTGTTGGGAATTACCAGTTCCTGTAGACAGAGTCCATGCTTGATAAAGGAGGGAGCCGGCTCAAGAGAGGCTGATTCCCAAGGAGATAAATTGGCACTATGGCTGCAGGCTCCAACAAGTGTTCGGCTGCTGTGGCATACGGTCCTGCTTTATTCTGTTCCCCGTACGACGCTGACTGCACAGCACCTACCAAGAACATAATAATGAAAGTGTAACTTCTTATGTCCTACTTATGTCTCTTTGAAGAGAATAGTAACCCAGAGAAAATGTCTGGCTTCTGACTACTATCTCTAAGGATTCTTAGTTGGAAATTTTCATATAACTTTTGCTATTTTTAACTCACTTTCGTAGAGGCTTGTATATCACCCATCACAATACATATATTCATCTACTGTGCCAAGTCCCAGAGATGGAACATGAAAATAAAGAAAGTATATTTGTTGTTTATTAATGGTTTTGTTTTAGCCAGTCTTACTCCTACCACAAACTCAAACTTTTATAAGTGATGGCCTTTCTTAGAAATGTATTATCAGTTCCTTCTCCTTTTCTTCCCTCTTTTTATTCCTCACAGAGCCTTGTAAATCATATGATTTAAGACTGGTTGATAAACTAAGATGTGAGTGAAGGGATCTACTTTAAATACAAATGCCCCCCTACTGCTCCTAATTTTTGTGTGTTGAAATGTGACCTGAATTTCAGATACAGTTTTCTCGATGTTATTTTCTTCTAGTATATATGTGTTCCATCTTTACCTAAACTGGATTATCTTTTCCTGCCCTTTTGAACTTAGCACTGTAAATTAACTACTACCCCTTTGAATTCAATTTCTTTGCAGATTTTATGCATATGGAGACTATGTCAATTTCAGCTGGAGCCTATATCAATGGCTCCAGTACAGTATAAAATATTTTCATTGTTCATTTTAATTATAGCATTTCCAAAATATTTCTTTTACTTGAGTAGTTAATCATCTATGTATACATGGTAAGTAAATTAAAAAGTCCATTATATCTGAAAGGATAAAAAGATTATTCAAAAATGTTTTATTAATTTTAAAAATAAAAGACAACTAGTCCTCTGCTAAAATTCACTGATTAATGGTAATTTCCTAGGTTGTTGTTTTGGTTAGAAACAACACTGCTTAAAAATTCAATCTGTTTCTCTCCAGTTTTCATTTCCAAATTACTTCTTTTATCTCAAAGTTAATTAACTATCTACCTTGGAATTCATGGATCCAAAGAAAAACAATCATATGACTAAGTATTGTTATGTCTATTAAAACTTCAATAAATCTTCATTCAAAGGGAGAAAAGAAGTATTTACCTTTAAAATAATAATGATGCAGACATTTTTGTGATATCAAGATTGTTTCTCAGGAAACAGCAAGGAATCTGTGAAATAAGCAAAATTATACAATATATCATATTCAAGGTAAAAAAGAGATAAAATTGTGATTCCATATAATATCTTTGGGAAAGTTTTTTTATTGTATATAACTATATGAACATTAGGTAATAACTCCTGTAGGAAACTGAAATTTTGCTACTTCTTTATGCTATTAGAAGCAATAGGTCCCCCCTTGGGCTGTTATTTTTGAAATATATATATTAACTCTGCTCATAATCTGAAATGCGTGGCCAGTTTGGGATTTTAGAAAGCAAAGACCTAAAAATTCAGTTGCTGTCTCTCAGACAAGAATCATTCTTCTCCATTGTTCTTGTGGGCATATTTCTGATGTGCAACAAAACACACACTGAAAACCGTTCTTGGCCAGAGTGATAGATTTATGGCTGTTTAAGGGTGTACCACATGGAACGTGGCACCCTTTGTGGTAAAGGATATCTAAATGAGAATAAGGCAGTATCAAAAAGCAGGAAACAGACCTTGCCTCTCCTCAATTTTGGGTTCCTGGGGTTTGGAGGGGGAAACTTATGTCTCCTGCCAAACATGATTTTTAAACATTCATAACTCAATTGGTAGTTATCAGTTCAAAGCACTTTGTCCATAAAGAGTGACACTTATGTGACAAGATATATTTTATTATCTGATGAAGACTTTTTAAACAAGTGAAAACATTTGTCTTAAATGGTGACTAAATGCCGACAAATTTGAATTTTTACAGAGAACAAAATGAGCTAAGTGTAAAAACAGACTTCTGATGCCATTTCCAAAAATAAAGAATTAACAAATGAATAAAGAAGATTAATGCACTGAATGTTTCCAAATTTGCACAATATAATTCACCAGAAATATTTTTCATTGTAATTTTGGATGTTTCCTTCAAAATCTATGAGGCATGCCATTAGATAAGAAAAAGGACAAAAAATTGTCCCATATTGTCAAATTGTCCCAAATTGTCAATTATATGCAGAAATAAGAAGGTAAAAATCATGAAGTAAATATTCATTTTGGACAGGCTTAAAATTAAATGTACAGCCATTTTGGAAATGTTGTACATTTATCTTATTGGGGGTTTGTAATCACATTAAATGAGTTTAATCTCAGCCTTTAATTTTTCCTTCTCTAATTTGTTTCATAGTAACAATACCCTATGTTGCTCTTATTCAAGTTTTGGAATTAGTTCTAATTTTTATCCCAAAGAAGTTGATGTGTCCAGGCCTATGGGCTTACAAAGCTTGTTCTACAGGTTAGTGTATGATAAAGCATTAGATATTATTCAGACACAACATTCATCTGCAAATAGACTTTAGAATTTTTTAATAGAGCTTTTGAAATTGGTCAAAAATGTTCATTTTCATTGAATTTTTTCTTTTTAATCTAGCTCCTGCGGTACTTTCCCTGCATATTCCATGGTTTATGGAATTTCATTGTGTTATAGTGATTTCCCTTTCCTCCTGGGATTGTGTGTTCCCTGAAGGCCAGATCCATATCTGATTCATATTTCATCCTCACTCATCTAGTGGAATTCCTGAATGCAAAACAGCTATTAAATTGCTTGTTGACTATGGAGTCCATATCGCACCCGTCTGCAGATTGTAATCAGCAAGACATAGTTAAGATCACAACTTCCTCCAGGAAGATGTCACAGTGCATCAGCTTGGTTAATTGACAAGTAGGGTTCAATCTTAGAAGAAGCAGGTTCCTGGAAACATCCACGTCTGTGGTCCATTTTTAAAATGGATATCAGAAATGAAAAAAGAGAGGTTTATGATTGGTCCTTCAGAAGAAAGTACTACCCTTTGTTAATGCTTCTTAAATTAAATATTAAACAAGAACTGGACTGTAAATGGAATTTTTTCATGGGTTTGCAGGTCATATTTCTTTATCATGCCTTAGAGCAAACAATAGAGAGCCCTGATGGCCCAGTGGTTAAGCACTATACTGTTAATCAAAAAATCAGTTGATTGAACTTACTAGCCACTCTGCAGGAGAAAGATATTGAAATAATCAAATTTTCTCAAAATAAATCATATTCTCAGAATTTATTTTAGAAAGAGGGGTTTTTCAAAGATCTAAATGGATCATATATATATATATATATATATATATATATATATATAACTTTGCATGATCTATTACCCCTTTTCTAGATATAAAAATGGCATTATTCAGTGGAAAATTATCTTCAGAAATTCAGGAATGCCACAAGTAGGAAGAACATAGAAAAAATGAGTCAAATTTCTCCATATAATTTTTTAATATCAAAAAAATCTATTGTTCAAAAGCCCAAATAGTAATAGTCCCCAATCCAAGAAACAAAAAATAGTAAGTCTTAGTCACAAACTATAAAGTGATGTGTCTGACAAGATAAGATTAGAACTGGCATTTAAACAGGAGAGATATCGACAATGTTACCTTACCCCAATCGCTCTCAGCACCCTCTTCCCTTCAGCTAGTACATGCTGAACAAGCACCCAAACAACCAATAAATGAAAGAAAACGCCAGGGTCACTTGAGGTCATTATTTTCACATACCTTTGAATAATGAGAGCATCACATGTCAGCTAGAGGAGAACAAAATGTCACATTCTCAAGAGAAAGGTCAGCCTTGGTCAAAGGTCACCGAGGGGAGGCCAGGAAATAACCTAAGAGGTTAGGCAGGGTGCACAAAGAAAGGTCACCAAATGCCAATGAAAGCACGCAGCTGTTTGGAGATGAAACAACTGAGGCACCCTTTTGTGCTGACATCGGCTGGAAAAACACGTCTGTGCTGATATTTTTTTTAGCTGACAGTTTTATAGGACAGTGACATTAATGTACCCAACCCTGAATTCGCCTTTCTAAAAGCAACAGTTTGAAAGATAAGTGCTGCAGTTTCCAAAGAGTCAGACCCATGACATTTTGATTTCAAATAATTAATCCAGCCATGGACTTCTAACACCACATTTAGATTCCATTCTGAGCTCTCTCATCACAGCAATGGGTGGACAACTAAATCTGTGGAGAAGTAACAATCAGCAAACAGTAACTAGTATTTTCATATTTTTAAGAACCACTACAATTCCTTTAACCCAAAAGTACTCGGAGCCCTCTCTGCCTGTTGGTAAGACAGGGACATATGAGTGATTGCCCCTTTACTGAGATGACAGTTGGCAGTGCTTGACCTGGTAATAAAATCCATTCAAGGAGGGGGAAAAAGGATTGATAAATTTACAACTCTCTTTTATAGAAGTATGTCTAAATCACCACTTGCAGAATAGTTCTTTTTTTCTGTATGAACATAAATTTCTTTGTTCAAACGAAAAATTTGCATTTCAAATTCCATTCCTCACAGTGATCATCCTTCGAGGATGAGCCTGGATTCCAAATTCTCTCTGATTCCAAGCTCTACTGTACATAAGTTCAGAAAAACATAACAGGCAAGTTAGATTACTCAGATACTTAACTTATGGTAGGTCCTTGTCACCAGCTTCAGTTTTACACACACACACACACACACACATACACACCTCAAATGTCACCTGAACCAGTGTTAGTGGTTGCTTCCAGATGATGTTTGAGCATTCCATATCTATCAACATCCATTACTGGGTTACAGACATATGCCCATATTTTGCTTCTAGATGTACTTTTCCATTATCATGCTGGATCCAACAAGTGGTCCCAAATTATGACTCAGCATTTTACCAAACTTTTTTCAAAATATCCTCTTAATGTCACTCAGGTTCTCATTGTTCATAGTTTTACAGGAAGAATATTGTGCACTTTTATAATTTTTTAAGTTCATATGAAACAAGTAATCCCTAAATTCTGGTTCAAAAGCATGTGCAAACCCTCCTTAAAATCTGTTTCCTTCCTAAACTCCCAGACTCCCAGGGATACTGACAAACAATAATGCTTATCCTGTGATTACTTCAGGACTCATGCAGTGGCCAAACTACCTTCTTGCCTAATGGGCCCTAGACATATGAAGGCTGTCAAGAGAACATCATAAATCATGGTGATGGGAAGGGAGAGCCACCGAAAACCTTTGCACTTAGGAGAAAGAGTTATTTAACACATCAGGGAAGTGCATTTAATAAATGAAGTCAGTGACTAGAACATGTCATATTCGATCTATACAGAGGTTGCTGAACTTTCTTTAAAAAGTCATTTTTATGCTGGTTGCTTTCTTATGAAATTTTCTACACCTCTGGTGGACAAAATGGATGTGTAAGCAGCTGATTGAGAAATGGCTAAGGTCAAAGGGAAAACGGAAAGCAGAAGGTGTAAGAGCCTGCTGTCTTCTTTCTCCTTGGAGTTCAAAGAGACTCCCTATGATTTGGGCATGACATATTAATGTTTCTGACACTAAAATATTTTTTTCTGTCACCTAACTGATACATTAGCAGTTCAAAATATAGGAGGATTTCCATTACAAAAAAAATTAATTCCTTCCTTCTAATTTCATGCAAACATGAGCCAGCCTTTTGTCTTTATAGTCAGAAGGACGGAGAAGTCAGTATCAAGACAAATAAAATGATAATCAAAGACTTGGAGGGATTAATAAAGTTAGGGTATTAAAAGCTGAAGAAGAGTAACCAAAAGGTTAGGAATGAGGAATTAGGTTATTCTTTTTTTAAAAAAATTGATTAGTCAGCAACTATATCAACAAACATAAACTGCATGGCTGTTCTAGAAAATGTTTTTGTATCTCTTCTGTGTTTCTGGGTCCCTGGCATTTTAAGTTGTGAGACTTGGGGCTATTTTATCGCATAAAATAGGAGAACATCCCAGCCAAGTCAACAAATGCGTTTGCTGCCCCGTAAGGAAACTTGGAACTGACACAGGGAAGTTCATCAGATAAGCATGTGCCAAATTTAAGATTTGTATCTGTCCTCTAAGAGATGTTAGAGCTTCTCTGAAAAACTTGGCCTTCATCTGTGGGTATGATAACGTTTAGCTTGATATGCTACTCTTGGACACTGAAAAAATATTTGACGCTGCATAATAAAAATGAATATATACACTAGATTGATTTTAGAGGATTTGAAAAGCCTAAATTGTCTTACTTGACATTACAGAAAGAAGGGAAAAAATCTAGTACCTTTAAAAAAAGTGTGTTTGCACAATTGTGTGCACAAATTGCCCCCAAAATGACTTGAAATAATTGCCGCATCTACTTTGTATAAACTTGATTTTTTTTGTGTGTGAAGTCATGGTTCTTTTTCTAGTATTTGAAAATGTGCCAGACTAAATGTCATTGCTTCCATAAAAAAGATTTAAAGTTCTTTTTGGAGCAGAGAGAAGCCTCAAATGACAAACACGTTTATCCTGAATGGTTCTCCTGCGAGTGTGACTTTCCTCAGAACAAGGTCAGAGAGTCCCGCACAGAAGAGCTACGATTTGTTTGACTTGACATTCCTTGGTATTTCCCTTTGCTATTCCCGTCTCATCATTTTGGAGCTGACAAAGAGCAAGCAGAGCTCCTGCCTGTGGGTCTTCTTCTGGCTGGTAGCCCTGTAGACCACAGGAGCCGCCGCGGATCCCACTTTGCACAGAGCGTGCGTAAGACTTTCATGTTCAGCATTACGGGAGCAAGTGTTGAAGCCTCTCCTCAGGCCAAACTCTGCCTGAAAAATTCACTAAGATATTTCGTGGAAAATTCACCCCTTCTGGAGGGATTCTTATCTAACCGTATACTAAACAGCACCAGAGTCCCATGGAGAGCGGGACCACCGGGAGGCTCAGGGAGGCTCAGCCAGCTGCTGGCTATCATGTTAAGGTCATGTTAAGGTCAAACTAAGGTTGCAAGAACAGAGGATCAGGCATGGAGATGTTTTTGTACTTAGTCAACAAAAACTTATTGTTTACTTTACCTATTAGAAGGCAAACTATGCTACATATCCACCCTCTGCCATCATGTTAAGGAGACACTGACTCACGGCCACCCTATAGGACAGGGCAGAACTGCCCTGTGAGTTTCTGAGCACGTGCCTCCTTTCTCGCTGGGATTGGCTGGTGGCTCGGATCTGCCAACATGGACATGCCACCATGTCTCTGAAAATCAGGTCTGGGCGCCTGAAATCTAAAGACATGAAACTGTGCTCTCAATCTTTGGACAAAAAAAGGGGAGTTAAAAATAGAGAAAAAGCCAGGACTGGAATACCCTACCCTTGAAGTTCCAGCCATGCCACCTGCCAGTCCAAGTGGCTTTTCTGTTGGTTGACCAAGGACCAGGAAGATTGCTTTAATGAGAGAAGGTTCCTGTTTCAGAATTGTCTCACTCTCAGATATATTGATCTGTTGTGGTCTCACCCAGGGCCATTTATTGATTGTTTGGATCTATACTAGCACTCTATCAGGGTGAACAGACAGTGCACCTTACAAGTATGTACAGATACATTTTTCTCCAGATTTTGAATTAACTAATAAGTTTGAGAGCCACCCTTCCTCACACCCTTTGCGTTATTCAGAGGAAGTTCCTCTAGCTTGTGAAAAGCCACATTCTCTAGCCTGCCTTCAGCCTCTGCAACGAGATTTGTCACCCTTGAGGACTTAGTGCCTTCTCTCTTTGTTCCTCTTAGCTTCTATTTTTTGGCATTTTAAGGACTAGTAATTGAAACTACCCTACCTGCTCACTGTCCACTTGTACTGATTCTCTACTGGAGGCTCTATCTGTGCCCTCTCCAGTATATCTTTTGAATCCCATGATCAATCAGCATTTCCAAAGAAATTCCAATGTATTTCCATCACGTATTGTAAGTTTGAGAATGATACGGATATTAAAACACAGCTCCACTGCTTTGAGGAACTCCCTCAGTATAGCGAGTCACCCAGCTTAGGGAAGTAAGACTTCTGTGGTCAATGACCTCTTTTAAAGTATTGAAAAGCTCTACTAGTCTCCTTCCAAAGGGGAAAAAGTGAAAAAATTAGTCATAAAGAAAATGAATGATGTCCTCTTATAACCCTTCCATTAAGGCAGTGGACAATACTTAGGTAGTGATGTTCAATTTATTCATAAGAAGACAAAAGGATATTTTTCTGCGCATCTCATTGATGAAAGAGCCTTTGGCAATAGGCAAGTTTGTAATTTCTTGATGCCCTTGTGAAAGGGCCCTTTTCTCTGGTGTCTCACACTTATCCTTTTCATCATTCTCAATTAGATGAGTATGTGGGGGGGGTGCATATATACACATGAGGAAATTTCAAAATATCCCTGGAAAAACAGTATTAAAAGATGAAAATGCAATTAGATTTATAAACCCTTTCTCACCACATGTGATAAAGTCAGCCACATGTCTCTCTGCTGCAGCTGTGGTGGTCGTTGGTGGCCTTGAGTCACTTCTGGCTCACAACCCTGTCGATTCCACACGAGCATCCCAACTGCGGTTATCCTTGAGCCCCACATTGTCATCACTCTGCCAGTCCGTGTCATTGAGAGTCATTCTCTTTCCACTGACCTTCTATCCCTAAAGTAACTGAGGGTCTTGAAAATGTAACCACACCAGTGCAGTCTATTTAACATTGCTATTAACGGAGGAAAAGTCTCTGCCCTTTAAATACTTATTAAGATTAAGATGTAAAAAGAAGCCACATCAGGACTGTAAAGTGTATGCCTCATGATTTCCCATGAAAAGTCCTCAAAAAGTACCCTTGTTCGATGAGAGGTATAAGCAGGAACGGTGCCTTGGTAGGAAACAAATCTCTGGTGACGCTTTTCCAGGCTTTTTTTTTTTTCCCTGCCACACTTTTAACTAACTTTGTGAAAAATATTTTCATCATAATTAGATTTGTGTTTGTTTGGGTAAACTAGAGAAACAAACCCAGGCACACACATTTGTATATAAAGGAGAGGTTTATGTACAAGAACAACTGCACATTAACAAAACACCCCAGCCCAGTCCAGATCAAGTTTGTAAGTTCAATATTAGCCCCTATGTCCGACAGCAACTGGCAAAGTCCTTCAGACTCATGAAACACATGCAATGAAGCCAAATGCAGGTCGATCACAAGTCAGTGGGTAGAAAGTCTTTGGATCCAGTGGTGGTGTAAGCATCTCAGTGCTGGCAGGAGTCTCCACGTGGCTTCTCTAGGTCCAGGTTTCCTGCTGCATCAGAGAATGTCTCCGTGGCTTCCCCTCAGGGATGTCTCCCAGGGATCCAACCTGGTCAGTCGAGTCTCTCAGGCAGCAAGTGTTGTCAGTTGAAAGTCTCCAAGGAAGTGAACCAAGAGGGATGGTGTCTCCACTTCCAAGAAGGAATGATCACATTTCCCAGAGTTCTCGGAGAAGGCCACGCCCACACAGAGGTCTCATTGGCTCTTTCCAAATTAACAGGCTAGCCTCCACCCCTCCACTTTTAATCCTCATATTGCCACCAGATGAGGTGCCTTCCACAAGATCCTACCATCCTTTGGTCCTCCAGAAAGTCAGCACAAAGTGAGCATCCAAATGAAATTGTTGCCCCGGGCGGTCTGCTTTAGCCCTGACGTGACTACCCCACCTCTTGGGAACTTCTGCAAGCATTATGGTTTGTTTTCAAGACCATTCCAGTAAAACCTTGTTTCATCTTCTGCTACAATTCTTCGAATAAATGCTTTAACATCTTCATCCTACCTTTAAAAGATTTTCAATGGAAAACTCTTCTCTTGTTGGCAACAGAACTGATATGACAATTTTAGCACCCAAGGAACAGAAAGTTTTAGTCAGAATTGTGTAAATAAGCAGTAGAGATGACTGTGGCATCAGCTATTGATCTCGTTAGTAATTATTGGTCTTCCTCAGCTAGGGTACAAGGCAAGATTAAATTTTTCCTCACAAATCGTGGATGGTTGCTGCTGCAGGTTTTATTGTCCACATTGTCTCCTATTTTCTTTGAAAATTTATTCATCTGTGAACTGTTCATTTCTTTGAGGGTTTGTCCCCATACAGTTTTCTTTTTTTTTCTTTTTGCTTTGTTTTGGCTTTTTGTGAGTTTTTTGTTTTTGTGTGTTATCGTTTGAAGTGCACTTGTTTGTCACAAGACTCTGTTTCACTTTCCTCCTTTTTGTTAAGCTGTTCAAACCACTCTTAAGGTTTGAGGTCCAAGGAATCGGTAGGGCCCCATACAGTTTTCATGGAGCATTCATGATTTCACCCTGTTTCTGTCTAAGCTTCACCCTGTTTCTATCTAAGCTACATTGAATGCTTGCTCTTCCTTTACTGTTAGCAGGACTCATGTTGTATTATTAGAGGCTCCTTTGACCTTCTCTTTCTCACGATCTCAAAGTAGATTCTGTTCAGATGTGTTGCAACTAGTTAGCATAGGTTTATTTGGAAGCAAAACATTTTCAATATGTCCATAGTTTTTCACAACATGCATTTTCAAAAAACATTCTGATGATCTCACATTTATGTGTGTCTGTCTAAAATCCACTCACTGCCATGATATCAAATCCAACTCAAACTGTCTCTAGGTACAGTTGTGTAAAGTAGAACAAACTTTGTAGACTGGAAGAGCTCACTGTCTTGTCATGTACCAGCCCCACAATTCTTGCTGTAAGAGTACATTGCTGCAGCCACTGTTTCAATTTATTTGTCAATTGTCTAAAGACAGAGAAACTGTCTTGTGGAATATGAAAGATATATACAAAAACTGATCAATATAGTTACAGCTATATTAAGAACATCCTATCTGCTATGATGAAAAACCCTTTTTGTGTATTTGAGATGGATGATCTTCCTGGACGTGGTCCCTCAAACCTCACTGCAACATGTCTCTCAGTTTGTACTGTTTAACTGACATGGAGATCAGCAATTTTAGCCAGAGCACTGCATTATTTTGGCACACTATTCAAAAACGAATATTCTAGTCAACGCTTTTCAATTTATATAATTTACTACTCTGCTATAACTACTGTTAAAGCAAAATGATTCCTGTAAGTCTCTTAAAACTGTTTTCAAATATTTTGTTCTACCACAGTGTGGAAAATACGTCAAATCTGTTCTTGAGATAGTCTCTAAATTCAGGTTGCATATATTTACGGTACTTAGGCTCTCGTGGACTGGTTTCACTTTTCTTTTCACTTTCAACTTGAATTTATATTTGAGCCATCAATCGTCTGTTCTGCAGTTGGGTTCCAGCTTATTATGGTTTTGCATTTTGGACATTTTCACTGTCTTTTTTTCCACAGGTGTACTAAATGTGATTCCTGTGTGTTCCATCTAGTAAGACCCACATGAATAGTAAATATTTGTAATGTTACAATGAAGTATTTGCAAGAAATTCATCTTGCAAATTGTATCATACATTTTTCAGGATCGTGTCTATCACTAAGGCTTTATTTTCACATCCTTCTTATTTCTAACTTTGCATTTCAATTTTAGATAGCTACCAATGCATCAAAATTGCATGTTTGATCTTTTTAGAACTTCAAAAGATCATAAAAATCTTCAATTTCTTAAATTTGTCATTGGCGGTTGCTGTGTAAATTACATCAATAATGGTGTCAACTGGTCTTTCTTTTATGTATGCACATGGATATTATTCTATCAATGTCAGTATTATACTTCAGAATGTATCTTGCATGTCCTTCTTGACATTGAATATGATGCTTTTCCTCTTCAATTTGTTATTTAGGAGGCAATCTCTTTGTTTGACTAAAAATGGCCAATGCCATTTGATTTCACTAATGACTAGGATATAAATCTCTATGCATTTAATTTTATTTTAATAATCTCCAAATTATCTAGCTTTATACATTGTACATTCCATTCCAATGACTAGTGCAATTTCTCAGTTTCTTCTTCTCATTTTCAGGTCTATTGCATCAGCTAATGAGGGTTTCATAAGCTTACCCCACCTACCTCATTACGGTAGACTCTATTTTGAAGAAGAAGATCTTTCCCAGCCATATTTTGGGTGACTCCACTGCTTGTAAGAATGTTGATCTGTCTTTTTTATTCAGATGAAGATTACCAGGGCATTCTCTGTCTATTTTAGAATTGATACTTTAAACATAATGACCAACCAGATAAATGAGAGGGTGAAATCAAGGTCATTATAGAAGCAAAAGATCATTTAAGATGGAAGAAAAACAGAAGACCAAAGTGTATGTCAAAAGAAACTCTGAAACTTGCTATTTGTGTTAGTCTGGGTAGACTAGAGGGACAAATTTTATAGGCATGCATATGGATATAAGGAAAGGGTTTATATACAAAAGGAATGGAACACTGAGAAAGCATCACAATCCAGTCCAGTTCAAAATCATAAGTCTGATATTAGCCCATATGCCCAATACCAGTCTATAATGTCTCCTTCTGACTCACAAAGTCACAGATCAGTGGGTGCAGAATACTGGCGCTGGCAAGGGTCTCCCCATGGCTCCTCACTTCCAGGGCTCAGGGTTCATCAACATCATCCAGTGGTGGCAGACGCAACTCAGCGCTAGCAGGGGTCTTCACGTGGTCTCTCCCTCTTCAGAGGTCTGTCTCCATCAGGGAAAAGCCAAGTGTCTTCTCCTCCGGCTCCTTTAGATTCTCAGATGCTGCCATCTTGTCTTGTCCATGATTCATTAGTCTCTGAGACAAACTCCCAACAACTGGGGAGATAGCTTCTCATCTTCACAAGGGAAATATCATGAGATTTCCCAGACATATAAGGAGACAGCCATGCCCACACAGAAGCCTCATGGGCTACTCAATGGCTATCTCCAGATTAACAGGCCAGACCCCACCCCTACATCTCAATCATAAAACTAACACAAGCACATGACCGCCACACTATTGATTGTGGAGTAAACAAAGTGAAGAGAAAATAATGCTGAAGTAAGAGCTGAGCAGAAAATTTCAAGGTAAGTTCAAGAAGGTACAGTAAAATGTTACAATGAAATGTCCAATAACCTGAGCTAGAAAACAAAGAGATTACATTCAGAATTTCCCAAATCAAAGAACTGAAGAAAAACCAAGCCTTGAATTTAAACATTGAAGAAGTCTATGGAAAAATATTGAACAATGCAGGAAGTATCAAAAAATGAGAGAAATAAATATCCATTCTCACTGCAGCCACAGAACTGGTTGACATCCAGTCATTGTTGGAGGTAACAAATGAAAAAAGAATAAAAGACTGAAGGAAGATATCAAAGCTGTGCTTAAGGTATTAACACACACAAATGCAATAGGAATTGATAGGATGCTGATACAGAGTTTCAACAAATAGACATAGAGCTGTAATTGTGTACTTATCTGGGCAAAGAAATTTGGGGGACACGTACCTGGCCAACTGACTGAAAGAGATACATAGATGTGCCTATTTCAAAGAAAGACGGTCAAACAAAATGCAGAGATTCAATCACAATATCACTAATATTAAACGCAAGTAAAAATGTGCAAAATATTATTCAAGATAGATAGCAACAACATATAGACAAAGAAATGCCTGAAATGCAGACTCAATTCACAAGAAGACGGGATGAGAAATACCTTTGCTATTATCAATGCAGACGATTCTAGAAATGTGTTTACTTTTGTTTTATTGGCTATACAAAACATTTTTGTGAAGCCTAACACATTATGGATCTCACTGCCATCACTTTGATTCCAACTCTTAGTAACTCATTAGGACAGACAGAATTGCCCTTGTGGTTTTCCAACACTACGACTCTTTTTTTTTTAGGCATCACTGCCCTCTGGTGGGAGTGGGAGGCCCAGCCTTGCTGCTGCTGGTTTGAACCGCCAAGTCAGTCGGCCACAGTCCCACACTCAACCACGCTGCCACTGGGGCTCAGCATGATTCTTTACAACAGCAGAAGCCCTAGTCTTTCTCCCTAGGAGTCCCAGTGGTTTTGAACTGTTGGCTTTGTTAGCAGCCAACCAGCACTGTGAAAAATTGAATTCCAGAACATTCCATTGTGCTCATGCAGAATTTATACACATTCTAAGGGGTTGCTATCCAAATAAGTAATGCTATATTATTTAAAATAAAGAAAGGTGTGAGTCAGAATTGTGTCCTCTCACCGTTCTTATGTAGTCTGTAAGCTGAGTAAATAATCTACGAAAGTGTACTATCTGAAGAAGAGCATGAAATCAGGGTTGAATAAATACTCATTAACAGTTTGTGATATGCTAATGACACCACCTCACTTGCTGAAAGTAAAGAGGGCTTGATGAACTTACCGCTGAAAACCTCGACAAAAATATGACAAAAAGGTTAGATAAAAATCCTCTTAATTGTACCAATAAGTAATATCAGGATAAATGTAGAAAAAAATAAATTTTCAAGGAGTTAGTACTTGACACCATATGAAAAACAATCAAGACATCAAACATTTTGCATTGGGCAAAATTTCTGAAAAAATCTCTTTATTATGCTAATAAGAAAAGATATCACTTTGAGGACTAAAGTTCATCTGACTCAATTCATATTATTTCAATTGCCTCCCATGCATGTGACAGCTGGATAATTAATAAGGAAGTCAAAAGAAAGAATTGCTGCCTTTGAATTATATCGTTAGTAAAAATTATTCAATGTGTCATGGATTTCCTAAAGAACAAACAAGCCTAACGTGTAGGAAATACAATCAGAATGTCCTCAAAAGAGTCGAGGGTTATGCTTCAGTTGGACACATGATCAGGAGGAACAAGTCCCTGGAAAGGACATCATGCTTGTTAGAGAAGAGGATCAGCAAGAAAGATTAAGTACCTCAGTGAGATGGAAGGCAGGGGAGCAAAGATGGACTCAAATATTGCAATGGTTTTGCAGAAAGCACACTATTTACCTTGAAGAAGGAAGGAAGAATTAACTTCTGAGGAAATTGCCATCATATCTATCTGAGGTAACACAATGAACATCCAGAACAAGATGTAAGTCATGGAGAAAATGACTAAAGCAGAACTTCAAGTGAATTTAATCTATCTTCTATCAAACACTCTATCAAAGCAGATGCTAGTTACCTATTGATCCAGTCCATGCTTTGATCTGTGTCTGTTCAACGCTTCGATTTCAATCTACAAGAAGTTGGAGAAAGATCTTTCTATAATTAAAGGATTTCCAATAGGATCGTCAGTATATTAATTAACTACAAATATTATATACATATATAATAGGTCTAAAACTTGTCAAATATGATAAATTTATAAAACATATCTATTAAGTCTCAGAGCATATAGAGTTCATTTTTATTCAATGTCTGAGAAGAGACTCATGTACACAGTCAGTATGCATTTACAAATTTTAGGCAAAGTTTTACCCTGTCTACAGGTAATCCCTAGGATATGACTAGATCCATTTCTAAGTGTTTCTTTATGTCTCATCTGTAGGTAAATTCTACTGAGATCTTACTGAGCTTTATTTTAGTACAATAAAAGGTTCAAAACATTTTCAATGATTTAAAAGCTGCACTTGCAACAAGTGAATGTGATTGTGATCGTATTGCAAGGCGGGGCTCGTCCATTTGTTTCAAAGTGGGGTCAAATTTACATAACATTAAAGGACAAGTAGGAGTTGGTCGTAGACGGACATTCGTCACCCCAGACTGCCTGGACTGACTGTTATTTTTCTCCAATCCATAGCAAATGTCACTCTATGCATTTAGATTTTAAATATTTAGGACTTTATTTAGCTTTCAAAAAGAAGGCCTTACTATTGCTACAGTTTGTAACAGGCTTACTGTATATGAATGCAGTAGTTGCACCATAATATAAGAAGCTAATTGTATTGCTGTACTAATGAATTATTCATGGTATAGTCACATGAATTCTCTCTACAATGATAGGCGTTTTTTGGGTTGCTTTTGCATACTAATTTTAACATGGTGCATTTTTCACATTTTGATCTAGAGATGATCTCAGATAATGACCTGTTTGTAGATGGATATAGGGGTTAATGTTGACCTCAATATGCCTCTTATATAAGCATTGTATATAATGTGTATATTTTACTAGGGCTACTTAAATCAGGCAAAGTCAGGACTCTGCCAGTAATTTCTTTTAAGGCCTTCCCACTATTGCTTATTAACAAATTTCCAAGAGAAAAAAAATCTAACATGAGGCACTGCATTTTCTGTGACTTTCCAAATAGTAGACTTTTAATCTGTTATCATGTCTTTCCAATTCACCATTCTTAAACTCATGATTCTGACTCGTCACTATGTTTGAGCCATTATTCAGACCATTATGTCAATCTAGCTCATTGAAATTCTTCATCTTTTTCTCTGAAACGCTACTTCACCATCCATGATGGCCACCTGATAACATGATCAAAGTATGCAAAACAAAGTCTTTCCATCTTTGATTTAAAGAAGCATTGCAGTTAGACAGGCTTCTTTTAAGAATGAGTTTTCTGCTTCTTCTGGCAATTCTTCAATTGTCTTATTCACTGTTTATTCATTGTTTGGCTTTCACACATATTAGAGGTGATTCAAAATACCACAACTTGGGTCAGGCATACTTTGTACGTGCTTGATCAATTTTAGACAGGAGATGTTAGTAAAAATCTTCAATATTGTCATCTTTGTATTAGTGCTTAGTGTGAAAATTTGAATGAAATCTGTATTCACTGTCTTACTTGTAGGTATATGGATACCATCCTATTTCCAAGAGGACTATTCTTCAGATTTTACCTTTTATTATTTCCTCTTCATTTTGTCATTCTTGGATTAATAAACCATATATTAGTCTGATAGGAATTATTAGCCATGTCAGTTTTCAAATGCTTAGGGTATCACCAACCATTTCATTTTTCACAGCTTTTCATTTTCCTTGAATCAAACTTCATACATTCCACATTTGGACTCCAAAATGGATGTTTTCAGTGTTTCTCCTATTTTCAGTCATGACACATGCCACATTAGCAGAGAAAGGTCCTAACACTTTACTACATCTGTGCCATTAAGGTGGACTCTACTTAGAACAGATGGTTTCTATCTCTCTGTGCCTTTCAACCAGACGGCTCGCCTTCTGACACCATGCCAGACTACGTCCCTCCACTAGTCATAAGATTTTTCACTGGGCTATGTTTTCTTTTTTTCCTTTAGCGTTCGACCCTGTGGTCTTTCTTCCTACTTTGTACACTGATTGTCAGTTCTGCTGAACTCTGCCCACCATGGGTGACCCATCCTACATTTGAAATACTGGTAGCATAGTTTCCAACATCCCAACAACACACAAGTGTAACAAACCGACAGAGGAGTGGTGAATAACTCAACTCTAATTTTAGTCAATCCCAGAACTTTTCATTTAGCTACTATTTTCAAATAGTATTTAACTACTATTTGCATCCTTCTCCATTCATACCACCAAGTGATATACTGAAATCCCAGAGGTTTAAATATAAATTAGTAACACATTAATGACCAGCCATAGGATATCCAAACTGCTCTTCCCAGTTTCTCTTTCTTTCTTCATGCTTTACCCAGGAAAAAGAAATATTCTTCTGTAGTCACAGATTACAGCTTATGTTTTCTCTGCACCCAAATGTACTGGGGTTTATTAATTTCTTTCCATATAACAACACCTCTAGTTATCTTTCAAATTCTCCTTAGACAATCCACTCCTCTATTCAAGAAACAGAGCAGCTTTATACTCATAAGTACATTTGTTAAACTCCACGCACAATCTCTTACAGTTACTTCTCCCACATTCATCTGAGAAGAAATATAGTCAGAGAGTATCATAGAAGTGAGGATGGTTAGATTTGTCTTTCTTACTTTATATACCACAATCAGGAAATACTAAAAATTGGAAAAGGACCTTTTGTTTGGCAAACAAAACACAAAACAAAACAAAGAAAACACATACTGCTACTGAGTGGATTCCTACTCAGAGTGGCACTGTAGGATGAAATAGAACTACTTCTTTGAGTTTCTGGGGCTGTACACCATTAAGAGAGCATAGTACCTCATTCTTCTCCTCTGCAGTAACTGATGGATTCAAATGACAATCCTTGTCATTAGTAAGCCTTGTCAATGTGTAACCCTCTGTGGTACTGGGCTCCTTCTGTTTGGTAAAAATTCAAAATCAATCTCACTGCCATTGAGTCCCTTCAGACTCATAGTGACTGTGTTAGTCCAGGTAGACTAGAGGAACAAATTTCAAAGACACACAGATAGAATAAGGAAAGGATTTATATACAAAAGGAATGTGACACTAAGAAGGCATCCCAGCCCAGTCCAGTTCAAAGTCATAAGCCCGATATTAACCCATATGCCCGAAATAAGTCTATGAAGTATCCTTCCGACTCACGAAGTCACAGGTCAGTGGGTGCAGAGTCCCGGTGCTGGCAGGGATCTCCCCATGACTCCTCACTTCCAAGGCTCAGGGTCCATCAACAGCATGCCGCTCTAGCTTCAGAGGTCTGGCTCCATCAGGGCAAAGCCATGTGGTCTCCCTGCCGGCTCCTTCAGCTTCTCAGACCCTGTCATCTTGTCTTTCCAGTGATTCATTGTCTCTCTAACTCCCAACTGGGGAAGATAGCTTCTCATCTCCATGAGGGAAATATCGCGAGATTTCCCAGAAGTCTCAGGAGAAAGCCATGCCCACACAGAGGCCTCATTGGCTACTCAATGGCTATCTCCAGATTAATAGGCTAGACTCCACCCTTACATTTCAATCATAAATTAACATAAGCACATGACTTCCACAGAGACCCCGTAGTACAGAGCAGAACTGCTCCGGTGGGGATCCAAATCTAAGTCTTTAAGGGAGTAGTCATGCTCCTCCTACAATCTTTCTCCAGAGGAGTAGCTGGCGGTTTCCAACTGCTGACTTTGATGTAAGTAACCCAGTACGTAACCACTAGGCCACCAGAACTTCTCCTGTCTGTCCAAAAAACAAACTCACTACCATTGAGTTGCTTCTGACTTATAGTGACCCTAAAGAACAGGAAACAACTGCCTCTGTGAGTTTATAAGTCTGTACCTCTTTATGAGAGTAGAAAGCCCCAACTTTCTCACACAGAACTTCTGGTGGTTTTGAACTGCTGACCTTGCAATTAGCAGCTCATAAGGATCAGCGGACATGAAAGTTGGATTGGCGCAGTAGACACAGCAATGGGCTCAAACCCATACAAAATACCATGAAGAGGGGAGGAAACAGAATAGCCTTCTGGTCTATTAGAAGTAGGGTTGTCCACCGGAAGCACAGTGTGGGAATTGTGCCCCACCTGACCCCACCACATTGGGGCGATACCCTAAGGGAGTGCAACAGAATAACAAAGGCAGAACAGCTCAGACTCTATCAGAAAACATGCTTAATGATCAACAAACAGAACTAGAATGATATGTAGACTTTTTTTATTGTTGTTCTTGGGTTTTTTGGTTGTTGCCATTTTTTTTTTTTGCTGTTGTTTTGCTTTGCTCTGCCTTTTTTTTTTTTTTTTTTTTTTTTTTTTTTTTTTTTTTTTTTTTTTTTTTTTTTTTTTTTTTTTTTTTTTTTTTTTGCTTTTTATTGTCTCAGCATGTCTATCTAGGTAAGATAGGTGGAATAAACAATTTGGAGGGGAAAACAGCAGGACAGACGGTTCCAGGGTGACAGAGGAGAAAGGGGGGGGGGCAGGATAAGGCAGTGTCAACAAACCCTGGGACAAGAGGCAAACAAGTCATCCAAAACCAAAGGTGAGGAGGGCATACAATGCCTGGCAGGGTGAGATCAAGGGCAGTGTAACTGGAAGACACTACTGAAGGTCAAATATGATAGTGGGAAAAGAGAAAAGGAAAAGGAAATAGAGGAAAGGACTAGGAGGCAAAGGGAATGTATAGAGGTCTAAAGGTGGGCATCCATATGTGCAAATATATATTCAATGATAAGGAAATAGATCTATGTACATATATCTCTATATTAGGGATCAAGGTAGCAGACAGATATTGGGCCTCTCTCTACTCAAGTACTCTCTCATCATAAGAACACTTTGTTCTGATAAACTCTCATTCCATGATGCTCACCTTCTCAACATGATCATTAAAGGCAAAATAGTAAATGTGGTGAAGAAAGCTGCTAGTTCTGACTATCAAAAGATATAGCATCTGGGGTCTTAAAGACATGAATGCAAATAAGCAGCCATCTCGCTGAGAAGCAACAAAGCCCATGGGGAAGAAGCACATCAGCCTGTGTGATCATGAGGTGTCAATGGGATCAGATATCAGGCATCAAAGACCTAGAACAAACAATCATGTCAATGTGAATGAGGGTGAATATGGTGTGAAGATGCAAAGCTCATCTGTAGACAATTGGACTTCTCCGTACAGAAGAGTTGCAGGGAGGAGATGAACCAGTCAGTGTGCAGTATAACACTGATGAAACATACAACTTTCCTCTGATTCTTTCTTTAATGCTTCCTATCCTCCACTGTCATGATCCCAATTCTACCTTACAAATCCAGCTTGGTCAGAGCATATGTAAAGATAAGAAGTGGAAACACATGGAATCCAGAACAGATAAACCCCGTGAGACCAATTATGAAAGTAAAGATTCCAGAAAGGTAAGGGGATGTTGGGGGGAAAGAGCACAATGATCAACCCTCTTCCTAGGGATCAGACAACCAAAAGTGGTTGAAGGGATACTTTGGTCAGTGTAAGACCTGAAAATAATAGTAATAATTTAAAAATTATCAAAGGTTGAGAGGGAGTGATGAATGAGGGGAAGGGGAAAAAAGAAAGAAAAAGAAATAGGGTTACCATGAATCAAAGCTGGTTCAACCACCAATATCAGTACAATATGAAATACTTGCCATTTTCTCAAGGCTAAACTCAAATGCAGTATAGGTTATGAAGCATTCTGACTACCGCAATCTGCAGTGGTTTTTACTGACTGCCCCTTGGTATACATTTCAGTATTTTGTGCTTCCTTTTTTTTTTAACATTTACTCTTATTTCATGGTTTATAATTTTGTCTTACTAAATAGATTACTTATTTTTTGAAAGTTAAGTGTCCTATGCCAAATACCAACTCTATATTTTCCATTGAAGGGATGAATAAGTTCCTGTGGTATGGTAGAGTATAACATTTCATAAATGCTAGTAGTCATTTATTTCATTGGACTGATTATTAATATTTGTCACATTGGATGTTGACATGTACATATTTACTCTGAACAAACATATTTATCAGATTAAGCTGAAAGAGCGATTATTATTTTTTAGAGTCTGAAGTTAGAAAGTCATCTGACCTTTTTTTCCTAATTGAAAATTAACCAACATCTATTTTTTGTGTGAAGATCATGGGATATATTTGTTATCCATTTGGCTGTTTGGGTGGATTTGTTTCATCTGTCAGACTGACCTGGTTAGGAGTTCCTTTTGTTCCTTTCTGTGGTGGTCATGTATTCGATATGTCAATTTTATAATTGAGATGTAGGGGTGGCATCTAGTCGGTTAATCTGGAGATAGCCATTGAGTAGGTAATGAGGCCTCCATGTGGGCATGGCTATCTCCTGAGACTTCTGGGAAATCTCACGATATTTCCCTCATGTAGATGAGAGACTATCTCCCCAGTTGTTGGGAGTTAGTCTCAGAGGTGACGAACTATGGACAAGACAAGATGGCAGCATCTGAGGAGCTGGGGGACCCGAAGGAGAAGCCACATGGCCTTACCCTGTTGGAACCAGATCTCTGAAGCTGGAGAAGCCACGTGGAGACCCCTGCCAGTGCGAGTTGCTTCTGCCATCAGTGGATGCTGTTGATGGACCCTGAGTTCTGGAAGCAAGGAGTTATGGGGAGATCCCTGCCAGCATTGGGACTCTGCACTCACTAACCTATGACTTCGTGAGTCAGAAACAGACTTCATAGACTGATATTGGGCATATGGGCTAATATTAGACATGACTTTGAACTGGACTGGGCTAGGATGCTTTCTCAATGCCCCATTCTTCTTGTATACAAACCTTTTCCTTATATTCATATGTGTGTCTATGAATTTGTTTCTCTAGTCTACCCGGACTGACACACTTTCATTCATGGTGAAGTTTTGGAACAGACAACAGGAAGAATATCTTACAAGGAGGGAGAGGGTAATTCTGCAGGTACGTGTATAAAAGAACTTTACATGTTTGATCCCATATTTAGGAGAAAATAGCAGCAATATTTAGGCATAAGAATATTGTGTGCATGCCTGGACACTTGCAAGACTTTAAATATTTTTTATTTCAATTACTTAAATTAATTTAAAATATATTTTTAAAATATACTTTTCTTGGGGATATGGAAGAGGTAGATTAACAATGTCATCAAGGTAGATTAGAGTTAAATACTTATTTTGTTCTTACTAAGTTCTCAGAACGCAGCATGGTATCTAACATCTATTAGATTAGATGCTCAGTGATGGTTTCTTGGATGCATCAATGAGTAAACCTCAAAGAACCTAAATTTAAATGTAACTGAAATACTATACACTCCACCACTGGTGAGTAAAGAGACTCCAGTATTGTTACTAATATTTGATATTTATTTTCTGCAAACACCCCCCTATTTTACTATATGAAGTCAAGTGTTTTGCACAGTCTTTTTCTCCATTAGTCTGATATATATCAAGGACACATGCCAATTTTGTTGATAATTTCTGGGCTACCAAGCTAGGACCCCTTAAACTATGGTCCTTGTCTCCATATGAAAAAAATTATAAAGCTATACATATATTGCTGTAATCATGACCATTATAATTATGTTGCTGTGTTAGTCTAAGACAGAAACTCATATATTTTCTATATATATGTGAGTTTCATATAAAGAGTAAGTATACATTAAGAAAGCAAAGAAACTCATATATATTAATTTTATATAAAGAGTAAGTGTACATTAAGAAAGCATCCTCCACCCAGTGCTGTCCAAGCCCTTAAGTCCAATATTAGCCTATATGTCTAACACCAATCTACAAAGTCCTCCTCAATCTCACAATACACACACAATAATGCTGACTGCAGGAGGAAAGCCAAATCAGTGAACGTGTGCACACCTCAGTGCTGGCAGGGGTCTCCACAAGGCTGCTCCACTACGTGGGGCTGCATTAGGGTAGGTCCATGTGACTTCTCCTCAGGGATGTCTTATAGGATGTGAGTAAGCCTTGCCAGTTGAAGTAGGGAACTGGCTAAGGC
The DNA here is from genome assembly GCA_004026705.1 of Nesogale talazaci. Taxonomy (NCBI): domain Eukaryota; kingdom Metazoa; phylum Chordata; class Mammalia; order Afrosoricida; family Tenrecidae; genus Nesogale; species Nesogale talazaci. Next base: position 23,820 of record PVJH01001790.1, on the reverse strand, counting down.
AGCTGCACCCTGGTCCGACCTTCAGAAAGCAAGAGACCTGAGAACTAGAAAGGTGAGGCTCACCCTGCCATTTATCTCTCTGCCCTTCAATCAATCCCACATGTGTTTATCAGCCAGATGGCACAATAAAGATCAACTACCTCAGTTGCTGCTATCATGAGCACTATAACAATCATTAATTTTGGGGCATTGAATAAGAAAAACTATACAAAAATCAATGTGTTCGAATTATAGTGCAAGAGAAGACTATATCTCCACAGAGAAAGAGGGACCAGACTTCAAGCCAGTGCTCCAAGGTATTCATGCAACATATCGACATGAAGCAGGGAACCAAGAGAGAGGTCTGAAAGACCAGCCCCAATCCCAACAACATGTACCGTACCCACACACTCCTGAAAGGTTTACTCCAGATTTACTTCAGAGGACAGACTGAAGTTATAGCACAGGGAGAGGGGCATGTCTGATCAGAGCACACAGGAGCAAATGAAGGGGAAGGAAGAGAGAATGGAACACCCCCTGGCACACAAAGTCTCGAGGATGACAACCCTGCTCCGAGCAGCCAATGCACAGAGAAGACCATATGGCCGGCTCCACTTTGAGACATGATATTCCTCACTGATCCATAGCCTTATGGGCGCGACTCTGGAAAAGAGTGCAGAGAGCTACATCTGACCCCACCACACCAAGGCAAAACACTTAGTGTGGGCAATAGAACAGAAAGGGGAACAAAGCAAAGAAATCCCCAGGGAATTCCAAAAATAGACTTTGTGGCCAGGTGTGGAACCCCATCAGGATCAACCTGAAAACACGTCTAAAGGTCCACAAGCAGACCCTGAACTATTAATAGGCTTCTCTCTCTCTTTTTTTGTCACTGTTTTGTTGCTGTTCTGTTTTCTTTTGTTGCTCTGTTTTGCTCTGTCTTATTTTTGTGTATATTATTGTATCTACAAGTCTATCTAGATAATATAGGTGGGATAAATTATCTGGAGGAGAAAACAATAGGAACAACAATTCTGGAGTAGGGGGTGGGAGGAGACACGGGACAGGGAGAGGCAGGGGAAAGAAAGTGGGTGTTAACAAACCCAGGGACAAGGGAACAACAAGTGAGCCAAAATTGTTGTCAAGGAGGGTATAGGAGGCACGGTAGGGCTTGGGGATGATCAAGGGCAATGTAGTCGAGAGGAATTACTGAAACCCAAATGAAGGCTGAACATAATAGTAGGACAAGAAGAAAGTAAAAGGAAGTACAGGAAAGAACTAGGAGGCAAAGGGCATTTATAGAGGTCTAAATATAGGCATGTACATATATAAATATAATTACTTATGGTGATATAGATTTATGTGCATATTTTATAGATTTAGTATTAAGGTAGCAGAAGGATATTGGGCCTCTACTCAAGTACTTCCTCAATGCAAGAACACTGTGTTCTATTAACCTGGAAGTCCATGATGTTCACCTTCCCAATGTGACTGCTCAAGACAAAGTGGGTGCATAAGCAAATGTGGTGAAGAAAGCTGGTGATGTCCAGCTATCAAAAGATTTATCATCTGGGGTCTTAAAAGCTTCAAGGTAAATAAACAGCCATCTAACTGAGAAGCAACAAAGCCCACATGGAAGAGACATACCTGCCAGGTGTCAATATGATCGGCATCAAAGAACAAAATAGCATATCATTTCAGATATCAAAGAACAAAATAACATATTATTGTGAATGAGGGGGTTTTGGGAGACTTAAAGCCTATCTGAAGGCATCTCTGCATTCCCTTACAGAAGGGTTCTCAGGGAGGAGATGTGCCAGTCAGGGAGCAGTATAGCACCAATGAAGCATACATCTTTCCTCTAGTTTTTTAATGCTTCCTCGCCCACACTATCATAATGCAAATTCTACCTTATAAATCTGGCTAAATAGAGGATCTAGATGGTACAGATAAGAGGTGGAAACACAGGGAATCCACCTCTCCAAACTAATAATGAGAATATAGATACCAGGAGGGGAAGGGGAAGGTGGGGTAGAAAGAGGAAATCAACTCCAAGCATCTACACATAACTCTTTCCCTGGTGGACAGACAGCAGAAAAGGGGTTGAAGGGAGATCTGTATTTGTGCCCATTCCAAGAAGAAAGGTAATCCATCAGGATGTGGAGATTATAAAATATCACAGTATCACTAATAATACACAGGAAAAGTTTTACTGATGATAATTCAAGAATTATTACAGCAGTAATTTGACAGGGAACTGTCAGAAATTCAAAAGAGAAACCAAGGTAATCATTGATAAACCAAGGTTATCGTCCAATGGGTCTTGGCTAAAAGTGGAATTCCAGAAAGATGTTTACTTCTATTTATTGACTAGTCAAAGACATTCCAGTATGTAAACTATGTAAACTATAATGAACAATGAATAATATTGCAAAGAATAGGAATCCAAGAACACTTCTTGATGTTCCTGCAGAATTCATACACAGAACAAGAGGCAGTTATTTGAACATAATAAAGGGATACTGTGTGGTTTAAAAGCAAGAACAATGTGAATCTGGGCTGTATCCTTTCATCACACTTATTCCATCTGTGTGCTGAGAAAAGAATCTGAGAAACAGGACTATATGAAGACCATTGCATCAGGATTGATGAAAGGCTCAGTGAGATAGACTGATACGGTGGCTGAGACAATGGTCTCAAAACATAAGAATGATTGTGAGGATGTCACAGCACTGGGCACTGTTTTGTACATAAGGTCACTAAGAGTTCCAATTCACTCAGTGCCTCTAACAGCCACGAAGTTAGAGATATTTATTTTCTCTATCTGGAATATCTGCAGCATCCATTGTGCAAATCAAGGGCCAAATTCTTACTGCCAACCATTTAAACACACAGGAGGTAAATGTCCTTCTCTCAACAAGGAATTCTCTCAACAAGGAGTTTTAAAATAATAGCATTTTAGTTCAATCATCTTTTGGCAACTCTTTTGCTTATCTTGAGAATTATGTTGGTTTGTCCCAATTCTCTGTAGCCAGGCAGTAAACTAAATCTCAAATCATTAATCTCTACCTTTTGTTGAGTGATTAAAACTGGAGCTCAAGGTATTCGCCACAGTTTTTTTAAGTTAGAATCAGAAGTGGAGAAGGCGAGGGAGAGGGAACGAGAGAGAAAAAGAATCGTATGCCATTTTCTTAGGCAATAGTGAAGCTGGCCAATCTGAAATCTGAATTTGCACCATCAGCCAACAAGTGGAAAATGGGCCTGGGGTTCCTATGTGGCAGACTTGAGGCAGGCTTCTGTATCCCAGTAACTTTAGTTTTTGCTCTTAACACATTCAACTGATTAGATGGGGTGAATCAGCATCACCAAAAATCATCTCCTTCACTTAAAGTTATGAATGAAATGTGAATCATATATACAAAACACTTTGAAAGCATTATGTAGACTTGTGTGTGACCAAACACTTGAGCAATGCAGACTAAACAAGCTGGCACACAAATTAGCTATAAAAATGTATCACTTTAAAATTGTTACAGGTAATCAATGTATAATATATATTATATTTGGAATAAATATATAAGAGTAACTTTGGTTAATCAAAAAGTCTTTTAAAAACACTTGAGAAAACAAAGTAATTGAAAAGCAAAATCACACACACACATATATATATACATATATGTGCATATGGGGCCTCCCAAAAAGCATACTTTTTGTTCAAAAACTATGCATTTAATTTTTTTTATAAACAACTTTATTATCTTCAAAGAACACTCCATTATATTAATACATTTGTCAAATCTGCAATTTCATATGTGGAAACATTTTTAAAAAACTCATCTATTTGACTAGCTGATAACACCTCCCTGGGTTTTGCTTCACTTCCTCTGTGTCAAATAGCTGTCAAATAGCTGTCCTTTCATGTGCCTCTTCATATGTGGAAACAAAAAGAAGTCCATGGACTGAGGTCAGGTTAGTAAGTGCAAGGGGCAAGAGAGGAGTGTTTTTTTGCCAAAAACTCGTGCACTGAGAAGGCTGCGTGGACAGGTTCTTTCTTATGGTTGCAAAACCAGACCCTCATCTGCCATAAATCACATCTTTTGGGGGTCACACACTGTTTGGTAATCTTTTTAAAATCTCTAAATAGAAAGTTTAAATAACAGTCTGGCCTGGTGGAATGAGCTTCAAATGCAATCTCCCCCTCACATCACAAAAACAAATAACATCACCTTGATGAGGTTTTTTTTCTTTACGGCAAGGTGATGATGGCAGCTTCCACTGGCTGGATTGATGTTTGGTTTCAGGGTCGGAAGAATAGCACTATGTGTAGTCACCAGTAATTACCTTGGAAAAAATGTCTGGGTTGCTTTGGAGCTGTTCTTTCAAAGCACCATTTATTTCCAGTTCACATCCTTTTTCTCAGTCATTAAGAAACCAAGGCACAAATTTCACAGCAACTCTTCTTATTCACAAATCTTTTGCTAAAATTCACTGAGCTGAGCTCCAAGATAGTCCAGATAACTTCCCCCTCTCTTCAACGGTTCCTCGTTGAAGCACAAGTCTTCAAGCACAAGTGTATGAATTTTGTTAACATTTTCATCCCTTCAGGAAATTGACAGACATCCAGAACATGATTTGTCATCAATCAGTATTTCACCATTTTTGAAATGAAAAAAACCACTTGTATGCTTTAGCTTTTCCCACTGTACTAAACTGTGTTGAACATCACAACACTTTCTGCCACATTTTTACCCAGCAGGAAACAAAATTTCAAAGCCACACAAAATTCTCTTAAATTGATCATCACAATGCATACTTTCAGTCCGGCAGAGTTTTCTTTCTGTTTTTTTTTTTGGGGGGGGGGAGCAGGGCCCTCCTATAATTCTTCAGTCATTCTATTTAAACATTACCAAAAAAAACTTTGCTTCAGAGGAAATGGAAGGGGACACTATCATATTTCCATTAAGCTTATCTTTAAAAATGTTTAGTAAACTCTATAAAACTCGCATTAAAGGCTTTTTGGTAAGGTACTATGCACAAACCCATCTGACCTTTTCAAAGACTTGACCTAAAGAACCCACCACCTATGTTCTATGAAGAGATGTCTATGACAATAGTTACATGAATGTTTCCTGAATCACTGACTCCAGAATTTAACAGGTTTTGCATGCCAGAGCCATCAGTCTGGTGAGAAGGAAGAGATGAGAATAAGAAATAATCTTTAAAGAATTATCTGCTAACTCCCCACCCCCGTCTAGATATGTGTGTGCATATGTGTGTGTCTGTGTGTTTCACTTGCACAATGAAGCAAATACCCTGAGATAAATATCCTGACAAAGTTCACTTTTCTAGCTCTGACCTTTTAGATGTATTACAATTCTGGTCTTGGCTTTTGGAAACGTGTCTACATAGAGTTCATTCCTCATGTCCACTTTAATCTGGCTGAATACAATAACCAGTAGAGGACTCCCTGGGAGACCAAATTGGCTCAGAAGTCCTTTTGGCCCAATATGTTGGCAAGATTAAGGAGTTCAGTGAGGTCTACTCTGACCTTTCCAAAAAACCACAGATCTCCTGGGTCTCAGAAGAGTTCTTTTGAACTGGAAAAATGATGGGTGATTTAAAACTATTTGTTCCACTGCATCTCACATAAATCTTGAAAGTGGAAATGGAAGAAAATTTTAGCATGGTATTTGAGACTAGCATTTTATTGAGATTAATTTGTTTACCGTATGATAGGATGTTTTCTCCGAAGATTATAATTTTTAACTTCTTATGTTCTTCTTTAACAGTTAATTGACACAGGGTTTTTCAGCCTCACCAACACTGGTATAATTGAATTTTTACCAGCATCTCCTGTCTCTACTTCATAGATCCCAAGATGTAGCAATAAAGTAGGTCTCCAAACATTGTCAAATGGCCTCTGGGGATGGGATGGGAAGGAATGTGATCATCTTTAATTCAGAAATACTGACCTACTTCACACATTGTTACATGGAATGAGAAAAACTTAGTGAAAAACAAAATTTACCAAAGTCATGCTTTTGATCCGTTAGGCTGGCAATGCTGTTGTGATCATTGTTTCTATTTCTCAGAGAGCCTGGGTACAACACAACAGAATACATCCTGGTCCCGCCCCATCTACACAATGTTGCTATGCTGGATCCTCTTTTACAGCCACTCTGCCAATCCATATCCTTCAGGGTTTCCTCCTTTTTCATAGACTCTCTACTTACCAAGCATGACGTCTTTTTGTAGGAACTGGTTCCTTCTACCACTGTGTCCAAAGTATATGAGACAAGGTCTTGTTGTCCTCATTTCTTTCTTCTTTTGAAAATCTTTATTGGGGGCTCCTCAAAATCTTATCACAATCAATACACTGTATCAAGCACATTTGTACATTTGTTAAAGCATCATTGACTTTCTTCTTGAGTCAGTATCAGCTCCTAATTCTTTCCCTACTTTCCCTACTCTCCCTCCCTCATGAACCCTGGATAATTTATAAACTATTATTATTTTTATGCCTTACACTGGCTGATGTCTCCCTCACCCACTTTTATGTTGTCTGTCCCCCAAGGAGGGGGTTATATGTAGATAATTGTGATGAGTTCCCCCTTTCTCCCTCACCTTCCCCTTCCCCCCTGGTATCACTATCTCATGATTTGTCAAGAAGAGTTTACCTGTCCTGGACTCCCTGCATTTTCACATCTTATCTGTACCAGTATACATCCTCTGAGCTAGCTGAATTTGTAAGGTAGAATTGGAATCATGATGGTGTCAGTGAGGAAGCATTTTTAAACTAGAAGAAAGTTGTATATTTCATCAGTGCTCTATTGCTCCCTCGCTGGCTCGACTCCTCCCCAGCACCATTCTGTAAGGGGATGTTCAGTTGCCTACAGATGGATTTTGGGTCTTCACTCCTCATGACCCCTCATTCACAATGAAATGATTGCTTGTTCTTTGATGCTTTATACCTTATTCCATTTGACTCTTCATGATTTCACACACTGGTGCTTCTTCCATGTGGGCTTTGTTGCTTCTCAGATAGATGGTGGTTTATTTATCATCAAGACTTTAAGACCCAAGATGCCACATCTTTTGAGAGCCAGGCACCACCAAATTTCTTCACCACATTTGCTTATGTACCCACTTTGTCTTCAGCAATCATGTTGGGAAGATGAGCATCATGGAATGCCAACTTAATAGAACACAATGTTCTTGCATTGAGGGAGTACTTGAGTAGAGGCCCATTATCCTTCTGCTACCATAATACTAAACCTATAAATATATGAACATAGATCTACTACCCCATCATCATATATAAATATATTTACATATATACATGCTTGTATTTAGACCTCTATAAATGTCCTTTGCCTTCTAGTTCTTTCCTCTATTTCCTTTAACTTTTCCCTTGTCCCACTATCATGTTCAGTCTTTATTTGAATTTCAGTAATTACACTCCATTACAGTGTCCTACATCCACCTCACCATTGATTTTTGTATCATTTGTTGTTCCCTTTTCCGTGGGTTTGTTATCACCACTTTCTTTTCCCAGCTCCCCTTCTACCATGCCTCCCAGGAAATGTTGGTCTAGTTTTTCTCTCCTCCAGAAAGTTTATCTCACTTATCTTATCTAGACAGACCTGCAGAAGTAATAATATGCACAAAAAACAAGACATAGTAAAACAAAGGAACACAAGAAAACAAAAGAACAATAACAAAATGACAACAAAAAATAGAAAAGCCTATAAATAGTTCAAGGTCTGTTTTTTCACCTTTAGGACAGATTTTAGGTTGAGTCTGATAGGGTGCCACACCCTGGCCCCCAAGTCTATTTTTGGTATTCCTGGAGGATTTCTTTGCTCTTTTCCCTTGCTGTTCTGTTGTACACCCTTAATGTTTTGCCTCATTGTGATGGGGTCAGATTGGGCTCAATTTCCAAACTGTGTCTCCAGTGTTGTCCCCTGTAGCACCATTGTCATTGAGAGAAGTCCTGTCTCAGTGGGGCCAGCCCTACGGTTCTCTCTTTGCATTGCCTGCTCTGAGCAGAGATATCGTCTTCAGGGTTTGTGTGCACCACAATATGCTCCACTCTCCCTCTCTTCCTCCCCCTTCTTTTGTTCTCATGTGCTCTGATCAGACATGTCTCTCTCCCTGAGCTATAGCTTCAGTGCTGTCCTCATAAGTGAATTCTTTGTGGGGAGGGAGCTGTTCACATAGTTGAGTTTGGGTCTGATCCCTCCAGCTGTCCTCATTTTTAAGGATCATTCTGGTTGAACTGCCTCAAAGACAGATTTGTTTGTTCTTCTGCCTGTCCAAAGTACTTTTAATAATCTTTTCCCATACCAAATTTCAAATGCATCAACTCTTCTTCAGTCTTCCTTATTCATTGCTGAAATTTCGCATCCATGTGGGAAGGAAATGAAAATTCCACGACTTGTGTCAGCCACACCTTAGTCCTCAAAGGGACATTCTTGTTCTTCAGTGTGTTCAAGAGGTCCTGTGCAACAGATTTGTCTATTGCAGTCCAACAGGTATTTCCTGACTTCTGCTTCTATAAGCATTAGCTATGGACCTAAATAAAATAAAAGCCTTGGCAACTTCAATCTTCTCTTTATCGTGATGTTGTCTATTGGTTCAGTTGTAAAGGCTTTTTCCTTTAACTTGAGTAACAATTACACTGAAGGCTCCAGCCATTGGCTCTTATCAGTAACTGATTGAACTCCTCCTCATTTTCAGCAAGCAAGGTTGTGTCATCTGAATATTACAGGTTAATAATCTTTCCTCCCACTATGAAACTGCACTCTTTCATATAATCCAGCTTCTCAAATTATTTGCTCAGCATACATATATAATAATTTAGTGAAAGGATTCAACCCCAACACTAGTAACCTGTAAATATTATTAACATATTTAACCCCACTAAGAAATAAGATGGAACATTTTCCTGGTCTCGTAGTTTTAGGTGGTCTACTCTACATGATATATCATGGAACAAGAAAAGAATCAAAATAAAAATTCTTTTCTCATTTTATTCAACTGTTATTTGAAAATGGGCAAATGTTTGTGATAAAATTTGACATAAAATATTTTTTGTACATAAAGGAAGCTAAATCACAGTAAATCTTATCTGTTTTAAAGACCATAAATGCCAATGATTAATTCTCAGTATTGTTAGGTTGAAATATTTACATTTTCATGGATTGGTTTACTTGGATCCACCATCATACTCCATGGTCTCAAGAAATCAAACGTTCAAAGTGCTAACAAACTAAGATGTCACTTTGAGACCAAAAGTACAACTGCCACAAAGACGTTACTTTAATGGCCTCATGTGCATTTTTAATAAGGAAGGCCAAGAAGAATTGATACCTCTTAATTGTGGTGGTAGTGAAGAATATTTCATAATTCATGGACTGCCAGTAAAATGAGAACATCTGTCTTGGAAGAAGTACAATCAAAACTGCTTTTAGAAATAGAAGATAGGGCTCAGCCCCAGTGGCATAGTGGTTGTGTACGGGACTGAGGCCCACTGACTTGGCAATTCAAATCCAGCAGCAGTTTTCCAGAAGCAAGGCTGGGTCTCCTACTCCCACCAGTGGGCAGTGATTCCAGAAAAAGAAATAAAGGATAAAAACACTTCTTCTAACCTACATTGAATATGTTGTTAGGAGAGCTTACTCCTTAGAGAAGGAGAACATGTGAGGTTAGCAAAAAAGAGGAAGACCATCAAACAGATGATTGGCACGGCGACGCTGGCAATGAACTCCAGCAAACCAATTGTGCACATGGCACAAGATGAGTCATATGGTCTGTTCTACAAAGGGTTGCTGTGTGTGACTCATATTCCTATAGTTCAAAACCAACTCAGTGGCACTCAGACAGCAATGATATTTAGATAAAATGGGTAGCACTCAAACAATGATTCTGCTACTAATTTGGAAACATTTATAATTTATGAGTTAAAGGAAGCTATCATGTGCAGACCCATGTGCTATCAATATATCTGTTTTAATAAAACCTATCAGAATGTACATTACCAGAAATAGCTACCTTCGATGTTGCAAACTGTACACCTTAGTAAGTTATAAAACTGGCATGCCCATACCCATACCCCAAACATTTTAGCCTTGAGACAACTACTAACTTGAGTCACAATCAGAATTCATTCTTGTTTAGATTTCTAGATTATCTTCACCAACTGGATTTTTATCTGTCAGAATTGGTTCCGGGATTTAAATCCATATATTTTTCAAATGTCTACCATAAGAATTCAAAATGATAATCCAAGACAGTGCAGCCTTGTAACACATTTAAGAAGATTCTTTTAGTGAACTATTCTGAAGAAATAATATGCATTTTAATTTACAAATTATATCTATTTAAATAGATTAAATTAAGCAGCAATTTACTTAATGACATGACTCATTTGCTGAAAGATTTCTGGAAACCTAAAGCTTCTCCATTCTAAAGTTTTAGCTTGATATTACTAAAGCTCCAGTAATGTTAACATAGTAAATTATTATGATCTTTTTGAGTTACTATCTAGTCTCAATGAGAGGCAACATAGAATATTGGATATTGCCCCAGGTTTAGACAGATAGCTCAACTGACAGAGAGCAATGCTATGCCACCTCAACTTCCTAATCTCCGAAATGAATACAATAATAATGTCAGCTTTGCTGTGTTGCTTTAACAATTAAATGAGATAATATGTATGAGTACTCAAGAGTACAATGAGACCTGTCATAAGTACACAGTAAATGTTGTTACTATCATTCTTTGCTTTGTGTTGTTTACATTCCTTTTCCTTACATTCCATACTTAATCCAATCTCTTAAACTCCTAAACATAAACAAATAACCCAAACCATAGATCATCATTTTTTTTACTCAAACCAAAATAAAATTACAAATGTTAATGACAAAGATTTTCTATAAACAATCCTTTATATGTCTCCATTTTCTCTTGCTTTTGTTATCATCCATTTTCCCTATATCTTATAAGGTATATTCCAGTCAATATTCACTTTCATTATATATAAAATCATATTAACAGTACATGGAAATAGGGAGTTTGAACTAACTGTATAAATAGTAGAAAGTGAAGGTATTATTTTGTATAACATGAATTAAGCAGCATGAAAAGACTGTAATGTTGTCTCATGGAAGTAAGTTCCATTAGAAAGAATGAAAATACGTGAATTCCACTAAGATGCCTTTCTCTTTATCCACTTAACCATACAGTGTTTTTTTTCACAGTGCGCTTCTGAGTGCATTTTTGTAGGATGGAGCTCCAGGTTCCTTGTTCTTAATTAATCTATTAATTTTACTTATCAGCCTCAATGGAGGAAAGCCTTTTAAATTATTCCAAGTCCATCAATAATAGATACACTGAAATAGTGATGCTGTACACATTATCAATGACTTTAAAATTAAAATTAACTTGTTGGTTTAAAATCTCCACAATACAAGAGATACTGAGCAAAAATTGTATATTACGGGGAAAATTTTGAACTAATAAAAATTCTTGGACAACTAGTTATTTATCATAGAGAGCTAATAATTTTAGAACAGAATAGGCCTTGTTAAAAGAAAAAAAAAGAAGACTTAGGGCTGAGCCCCGGTGGCGTAGTGGTTGTGCATGGGACTGCAGCCCACTGGGATGGAAGTTCAATTCCAGCAGCAGCTCCATAGGCGCAAAGGCTGGGCCTCCTACTCCCACCACCAGAGGGCAGTGATGCACCAAGAAAACAAAAAAAAAAGACTTACATAGGATAAAAGCACAGCAAAAAATTTTTAGTGTTTAAAGCATATTCTTGAAAAGGAAACAATGTTGAATGATTCTGCTTTCTCGTTACTATAAATTACTTCAGTAATAAAATCTAAGAATAATAACCAATTTAAACTCTTTTTCAGACAAAATTCCTAGAATATTAAAAAACGTTCTCAGTTATTGGAATTTTATTCAAACATCTATTTCAATCAAATGTTTTTTCCATAAACTCTTCATCTGTGAGCAAAATAAGATGCCACAATGAGAGAAAATGCTCAAATCTTTCAACCAACCATCTGTCCAGGACTTGTTAGTTACTGTTGAGTTGATTCTAACTTGTGATGACACTAAGTGCAACAAAATAAAGTGTCACTCAGACCCATGCCATCTTCATGTGTTGCTGTCGTTCATTTAGCTCACTGTTGCAGTCATGCCTTCAATCTAGGGACTCATCTTCTAACACTATGTTTGATAATACTCTATTGTGATACATAGGTTATTGTTAGATAATGTTTTTATAGAGGGTCTTTTCTTCCTAGTCTGTCTTAGTCTGCGAGCTTTGCTGAAACCTATACACCATATCCAATCATCCTGCTACCATTTGAAATATGAATGGTGTGTCTTCCAGTCTCACAGGAACATGCAAGCCACCACAATGCATCCAACTGGCAAATGATGTATAAAAAGTAATTACCAAAACAGCCCTTAGGACCTTCTAAATTAGGAGACCACTTTGAAGGATTTGAGACGGTGATTGAATGCTGCCTTAAGGTCATTATAAAGGTTAGAGTAATTAGAAAATTATTGAGAATGCCCATCTTTCATATATAAAAAGGCATAAGACTTTATACATTGCACTTATGGATTGTTTATACCCAAGCTTTGGAAAGGCAGAGAGATAAAAAATATGTTGTTTTTCCTCAGACCTGTACTCTACTACTAGCCTTTGACTTTCTTATTCCTTTATTTGTAATCATGTATTTCATGATTAAGAAATAGAGTGTATATATATGTATATATATGGTAAAGACCATGACTGTATAGAATAGACAATCTAGAATTTTAAAACTGAAAAATAAAAGATAATCAAATAAAAATGAACAAAAATTTGAACAGACAACATATCTTCAAGATAGAGATTCAGATAGCAAATCCATATATGAAATGAAGTTAAATCCCATTAGTCATCAGAGAACTGTCAAGTAAAAAGAAAAATGAGATATACCACAGTCATCAGAGAACTGTCAAGTAAAAAGAAAAATGAGATATACCACATACTAGAATGGATAATTGTTGGAATCCCAATAATGTCAAGTACTGAAGAGAATGGGGAGTATTTGGAATGCTCATGAATTTCTAGTGTGAAATGCTATGCAAAACAACAGAATCATGTATAATATATTGCTGGAAGATGAGTATCTTACATTGAAAACTTTGGAACATTGTTCAGTAAGTTGATTCAACGTAAACATACCATGTAACCAAGCAATTCCACTTCTAAGCATTTACCTATAAGAAATGAAAGCCAATGTCCACACAAAGACCTGAACATTCATTTTATAGTAAACCTATCCATGATTGTCCCAAACTGAAGAAATCTACGTGCCCATGGGTGAAACAAATAGATTATCATATTGGGATTCCTCCACACAGTGAGGTACTACTCTACAATTAAAAAAAAAAACTATAGATGAGCAGAAGGCATGGGTCTCAAAAGTCCTGTACTACCTCAGCAAAGCCAAGCACAAAGGGCTACTTGCTGTGTGAGTGCATCTTGGTACTATTTGGAAGGACTATGTGAAGTGGACATATATCAGAGCAGTGGTTGTGAGGACCAGGAGGCAGAAAAGGACATTGATTACAAAAGAGACCTAAGGAAATTTCTGGAGTTATACAAATAGTCTGCATCTTAATGGTAGGGGTGGTCACATGAATGTATATAGTCTCTAACAGTTACAGTCATAAAACTACACATCTCAAAAAGTGGATCTTGGTGTGAATTATACATTAACTGCATTTCAATAAACTTGACTTTTAAAAAATTAGGTAGTGCTCTCTCTCTCTCCCTTTCTCTCTGTCTCTCTCTCTCTCTCTGAATCTCTCACTCTCTCTCACCCATCAGTGCCAGATGCTCTCACCCTCTTTCCCTTGTGCAATCCCTTCACCCACCCACTCTCTCTCCATGTGGATGATCTGCTAGGCAGAGGTGAGCATGCTACTATGAGATGTGTCTGACTCTTATTATTCCTCTTTGTCTCATGCGTGCTATAACTTTACTATAATAAATAAATAATTACTATTGCTGTAAAAAATGATGTAGTATATTTTATTTTACTTCCAAATAGGGTATAGTTCTTTCCAAACCCAAATTCACCTAAGCAGGGTCAAGCTACAATGAAGGAAATCAATGTGCATTATCATTATTTGAGGAGTCCAACGATTATTTGGTTTTTGGATGCAAGCATCCAAAGTGTGGTAGCACAACTGCTGCTGTCTCCTTTAGTCCCTTCATTAATCAGGAGACAGCACATTATGCTATGGAAGCAAATTCTAAATCTCAGTAATTGAAGACAACAGAAATGTATTTCTTGCTCATATAAATTTGGCTGAAAGTGTCTGATGCATCTCTAGGCCAACTGTCATCCATGCCCAATGTTTTCTTTGAGCAAGACTCTACCACACTGTAGAGGGACCATTGGAGTATGGAACCGCTGCTTCCTTTCCCAGCAGTTTAAAATCACCTCCATTATCAGTTTTAGTACTTGACTCTCATATGAGAAACATGCACTGTACTAATTATCTGCCCCTGGTATCTAATCCAATAGATGTATCACCTCAGATCTTGTTCAACTCAGCAAGAAAAGAATGCTCAGATCAGCCATTAACTGTGCTCACCTGGATATGACAAGACATAGCACTCAACTCCTCTCAGCACCTTGCCTTGCAAAGAACTGATCGCATAGTCCAACCTAGCTTCAAGAAAGGAGAATGACAACCCTCTTGTGAGAAGAGGTGGCAGAAGTACAGACAGAGGCAAGCTCCCCAAGTCACTAAAGAAACTCCTTTTTAATTGCATTTCATTATGTTCACTCTGCTGCATATTTTCCAGATAAATATTCACCTGTTGTTATTCTTCTAGAGTTTCAAATAATTTTACTAGGCGGAAAAGGTAAAATGACAAACTCTGACTCTGAATTTCATTGTTTGACGCTTGATACTGTAGTACTAGAGCAAATAAGGCCTGCCAAGCCAAGGGCTCCATGTTTTCTCCTGTGGTTTCCTGTTGGGTTTTGTAATCTAGAGGCTGGTGAGGATTAGTTTTGCTTGCTCCTGCTTAGTCTTCTTGCATTTGGGATTTGGAAGCAATTTATGTCATCGTTTAATGACAGGGAATTAATTTTTTATGTTAGCTATGCTAATAGAGCATACTCAAGTATGCTGTGAGCAGTAGTCTGAACTTCTGAACTTTTGGGGGCCAAATACATATTCAATTCTATAGAGATTCTTGAAGATACAAAGTGAAGGGAGATATTATTATCTTAAAACAAAGCTTCCTAGGCTCATAGAAAGATCACGTGTTATGAGGTTGTGAATCAATGTACTCTAGAGAGAGAAGGTACCATCAGATGATTGGTAAAATGAATGTTTCTCATTTGAGACGTGACTTTTTGGGAGGTGACTTTTCTTTGAAAAACTGGGAGAAAGGGCACAGTAGATCTATAGTGGGGGAGGTTTGTGTACAAATATTAGTCTCAATCTTAAAATGGTTCTTATGAAATTCAGAAAATTCTTGAGATTCTTGACTCTGTCCCAATTCTCCTCATTCCAAGGCAGGAAAATGAGCTAACAACCATCAAAAGTTCAATCCATTCAAAAAGAGAAATAAAACCAATAATATATCAAAAGGAAGGTTCATTGATGCAAATTAAATCATGAGGACCTTCTTTACAGTGATAATTATAGTTAAGACAAGAAAAACAATAACAGCAAGAAAATATCTACATGTGTGTATAAAATGAACATCTGTAACATAAGCATAGACTCATAGACGCAAAACCAAAATACTGTCACTAAATTCATTCTGACCCACAATGATCCTATATGCGGTTCTCAGCATTGTAAATTGTTTTAAAAATGATTTCATTGGCATATATCTCAAATATCATGCAGTTTAATCATTCAATCATGTTAAGAAAAATCAAACTTCTTGTTAGCTTACTATTTCCCTCCGACTTTCCCTGTCATGCCTCTGACAACTGTCAATCCAGTTGCTGTATCCACAGATCCACCTATCTTGTAAACTCCATCAGGGTGGCTGATGGGTTGAAACTGCCTACTTTATCAGTCCAATGAATACTTGATATCAACACCAGAATTCCTTAATATATGGTAAGTATAAGTAGGTACAACACATGAAAACATAAATTCAAAGAAATCTTCCAAACTATGCAACTCACTGTCATCAAGCCAATGATGTCTCGTAGAGTTCACCCGTGTGTTTCTGAGACTTTGCTTGTTTTCAGGAGTAGAAAGCCTAATCTTTCTCTCAAGGAGTTGATAGTGGTTTTAAACTACCAGCCAACCCGAATGTTGCCCAGCTCATAGCCACTACACAACCAGGTTGCCAGGAATTCACACAGGGAGTTGTCTTTAGCTGCCTGCCATGAACTTGGCCCTGACTCATGGTGTTGTGTATAATGAGATCTGATTTTGGTAGACCAGAGGCTTTTCAGTGGTGAATTTTTCAAAGCAGATCACCAGGTTTTCTTCTTGGTCATTTTAATCTAGATGAAATTCTGCTGCAACCACTTCAGCATATTATTGTTATTAGATGCCATTCAGTTGGTTCCCACACCAGTGACTATAGGTACAACAGAACAAAACATCACCCAGTCCTCTGCCATCTTCACAAGTTTCACAAATGTTTGAGCTAGTGTTAAGCCTCTGTTTTAGTCCTGCTTGTTTAGGGTTCTCCTCTGTTTCACTGGCCTCCCACTCTACCAAACATGATGACCTTCTCTGGGGACTGGTCTTTCTTGATAACCGTCTTTGCGTCTAAGGAACATTCTTGTTGCACTTCTTCCAAGACAGAGCTGTATGTTATTTTTGAAGTCCGTGGTGCTTTTAATATTTTTCATATATATGCATGTGTTTCTTTGTATACACATATAGACACATGGATAAATGAAATAAATTATACCAAGAAGGAGATTTATAAAGGAGATTAGCCCACACAGAGACAGAGTGAGCAAGTCCCAGTCAATTTCCTGTCTATAGGTCAAAAGCAAAGCTGGATACCCTCTCCAACACATGCAGGTGTGATGCTGAAGAACTAGAAAGCAGGAAGATCCAGCACAGAAAAAAGATCACCGGCCAGTGGAAGCAAAGTCAAGTGGATCCATGGTAAGTTGCATGGCAGGCTGCAAATAGCTCCCAGGGTCAGCAGTCACAAGGCAGGGTCCAAGTCCCATGTCACAACTCCCAAGAGGCAGGACCCAGAAGAGCAGGAAAAAAAAGAGAAAGAGTTCTCTACACCTGTTGATAGATGTGACATAGGCCAAACTCCCAAGGAGACATCATCAGGCTGTGAATTACTCCTTAAGGAGGTCTTACTGCTGAATGACTGGCCTAGTCAAATTGACACAAAACCTAACACATGGACATATTAAACCTTTGCATTCAATTTGAAAGCTATATTCTATTAAAGATTAGCAAAAGACATGAATTTTGCATGATACATAAAAGTTACTCTATAAATTTCACTTTTCCTCACATTAAAACGTGGTAAAATTATTAACATCCTTTTTCATTCTTCCTTTTTTTGAAAGCATCCATACATGTGTTATATGCAAAGTATATGTGTGTATATATACATATTAAATATATGGTGGAAAAAAGGAAAGGATCATGTAAACAACTTTCACTAGTTTTCAGACTAGGGTTATAATCCACATTCTTAAAAACAATCTAGCTGACCCAGAACCTTCCAGAAGAGGAGCCATTACCATATTCAACACATGCCAGTGTTCTCTCGCTTCTTTGTCATTGGAATAAGCTTTTAAGATATGTGTATTATATATGTAGTACTTTCCCTATGACATGAATTCTTCCAGGTTCTAGAGACACAATAGTGACCAGTAACCAGGACCATGACACCAGGTCATATCTTCCTAAAAATATTATTATGCTTAGCTGAAAACTACACAGACATATTTTCATGCCACCATTTTGGCTATACCTAATTGATCTATGCTACCACTACTCCAACACAAACTACAGATTGTACTTCTGTCAGGATTCTCTGCCAATGATTCCATTAGTTCTGACTTATGATTGCCTTTTGCTATCAATATCTTGGTAAATTCATAGTTTATTTTTCTCTGGGAGTTGGAAAACTGCATAAAACTTAGATACATATTTATTTGGGGGATGCTCCCCTGCACTAGAGAAATTAAGAGTGTCATATATTTTCCCTCAGTTGTTCAGGATCCAACTATTTTGACTCCAAAGAGGTAGCTGTGCATCACTTACAGATGTGTTTCAATAAATATATATATGTATACATAAAAATACACAAATTACAGAAATGTATTTCTATGACAAAAATGAGTTAGAGGACATAGGCATTTGTCAGTTATGGTAGTGATTCCACTTCTGGAAGGTTGTGGATTATCTACATGGTTAGGGGGAATGTGGATTACAATTCTTTTCAGAAAATTAGTGTGAGTTGTCTACATGGCCTGTCTCTTTTTTCTTTGTCTATTTTTACAGTAGCATTGCAACTTCTTAACACAGCACTTCTTCCTATATCGCATCAATTTTAACAGTGTCAGCCTTTGGGCACATGCTTTCAGATAAGTGAAGCTTTCTGTATTTAGTGTAGAAAATTAAATCTGGGCAGCAGTATTCTGTACTGTAAATTATAAAATTAAACAACTGCTTGTGAGTGAACATCTAGGAATGAGGTTGTTTTCATTAGGTGTTGTTGAGTTTGTTAGAACTCATCATTGCCCTATGTGTAATAGAACAAAACAACACCAGATCTGCACCCTCCTTACAATCTGTACTTCAGCCCATTGTTTCAGTGCCTCTATCAATTGATCTCATTTTTTTCCTGAGGCTGTTTTCATTTTTTTTAACTTTTAACTCATAATTAGTTGGGAATTCACATTTCAGATAATATTTTTGGACTTAACAATTTATTAAACCTCCAAATAGTTTACTCTGTACCTCTCCCCATGCTTTATTTCTCTCCTCTATCTTAATTTCTCTCCTCTATCTTAAATAGTATTATCTTCAGCTTCACTAAAATTAACACCTGTCCATACTGTAGGGCTCTCTATGAGTTAGAACTACTTATAGCAATGAGCTGTCTTTTTTTTTAACCCTCTAGACTCTTATTTCGGTGCCCCCCCCCCTTATCTTCCCATCTCTGGTAACTATCAAAACCCATTGCTTGGGAGTATTAAATATTTTATTTTGGCTTTCTTTTTCCTGTATGACAGTGATTCCATATATTGGTCCTTTTGTGATTGACTGACTTTGCTCAATCAATAAGGTCATTTAAATCCACTGCAACATGGATAAACATGTTGCTGTTGTTCCATACTATCTTGCTGGTTCTGACCCATAGCAACCCTATGCACAACCAAGTGAGAGACTGCCCCCTCCTTCACCGTCCCACATTGTTCTCATGCTTGAGTTCTTGTGGTGATCACTGTGTCAATCCATGATCTTGAGGGCCTTCCCCTTTTTCACTGTTTCTCCCCTTCTCCAACCATGATACTATTCCCCAATGACTTGTCTCTTCTGACAATATGTCTAAAGTGTGTGAGATGAAGTCTTATCACACTTGTCTGTAACGATGACTCTGATCACACTTCTTCCAAGACAGATTTGTTTGTCCTGTAATCAGTCAATGGTAGTTTAAATATTCTTCTCCAGTCCCACAACTTAAATGAATCCATTCTTCAGTCTTCTTTATTCGATGTCCAAATTTCACATACATATGAGGCAATAGAAAATGCTATGGCTTGGGTCAGGCACACCTTAGTCCACAAAGTAATATCTTTGCTTCTCAACACCCTAAAGAGAGCTTAAGCAGCGTCTTGCACAATGCAATGTGTCTTTAGGTCTATTGAATGTTGCCTCCAGGAGCATGATTGTGGATCCAGACAAGTCAAAATCCTGGAGAACTTCAAACTTTTCTCCATTTATCATGCTATCAACCAATTCAGAGTTGAGGATTTGGGTGTTCTTTGCATCGATTTGTAATCCATAGTGAAGGCGGTAAATTTTCAGCAAGTGCTTCTACTCCTCTTCAACTTCAGCAACTAGGTTGTGTCATCTGCACATCAAAGCTCCTTAATAAGCTTTCCTCCAATCCTGATGTCACATTCTTCTTCATGTAAGCCAGGTTTTCTGATTATCCTATATACAGATTGATAATAGGGTAAGAGGTTACATCCCTGGGGCTCAACTTTCATATTAAACGTTGTGTATTCCCTGTTCTGTTTGCTCAGCTGCCTCTTGATCCATGTTCATAGTCTGCATGAGTACAATGACATGTTCTAAAATTGTCGTTGTTCTTCACTCTATCCATAAATTTTTATGATCCACACAAATGCCTTGGTATAGTCAATAAAACACAGAAAGGGAGAGAGAAAGGAAGGAAGGAAAAAAGAAAGATCATATATGTAGCTCATTGTAAATCCAAAACGTTGCAAGTCGGGATTATTTGTATGTCATGTCTTCTCTAAGCTACTACAGGTTTAGCAAATCTCTGCAATCAATTTGCTCCTATGTGATCTCCACTCAACATGAGAACCAAAGCAAAGTCGAACTCTCACACCAGCTCCAATGGACCTGGTGGAAACTTTCCACTTGGTTTCCTTTACACTGAAGACAGAAGGTCATTCCCGAGAGGGGATTCCATGGTCCCACACAAATTACTTAGTGTCTGTTGATCCAACTTCATCTATGGCTGCTTCTCTTCCCTTCACATCCTAGGAGTCAGCCATACTGTTTTTTCAGTTCTCAAACTTACCCTCTTCCTTTCTGCCTTGTGCTCATTCATCAAGGCTGTTTCACAGCCTTGCAAGCTATTTTCCCATCTCTCCCTCTAATTAAGATGACTCCTTCATCACCTTTCAGATCTCAAACCTGGAGTCCTTTGCTCTGAGAATTCTTTTGGGGACACCTGTCCCTTGCCCCATCAACAAATTAAATTTATTTCTTCTAAAATACTTTTATTAAAAGTATTTTTCTTTCACCGTATTTTAGAGTTATGTACTTTATTCATTGGATCGCATAATCCATGTGTGTTTGGTCCATTCACTTATAAAATCAATGATTAAATTATGATTATAAGAAAAAAATCTGCTTTGATTTGATGTGTGTATTTGTATGATCCACTACATGGTAGATGCTGAAAAAAATAGTGAAGCTATGAACATGTGAGAAAATGATTGGCTGTTTTTGTGGAGGAACAATGAAGATTAGTACTCTCCCTGCCTCGGGGAGTAGGAGCTAGAGTGACAAATGGTATGAAGAAGAACAATGTGCTATGGATCAGCACACTTGATGTGCCAAGGTTTGAGCAGTAGTAGTTCTGATGATAGAATACAATCATGTATTACCTACACCATCAGAGAAGCCTCCCATTCCCAGCACTTGCAAGGCTATCTTTGTGCAGTAGTGAACAAGAACCGAATGCATGAGATGGAAATTCAGGTGAAAGGGCAATACTTAAAAGTCTGAACGCTAAGTGATGACCAAAGGAATCTTAGACTTCTCTTATTAACACATCCATCTTGATTCAATGAAGTGACTACACAGGAGTCGGTTGACAAGAAAAAGACACTCTGGGGTAAATTAACAATAAGACCATGCAATGGTAGAATAAGAGAACTAGAGTCAAAACTGGCAGTTGTAGAGATATTGGTTTTAATTATTTATATAGAAGGATCATTAGACAAATTGACAGAAACCCCAAGGATTTTGTTTTACTTACACTGGGCCACTGTATCAACCCCTTACACAATCCTTTGCGATCAAATTGATTCCTACTCATAATCACTATTCATAAGAACTAACACACAAGGCATTCAAGACTATAAACCTTTAAGAGAGGAAACTCATCTTTCCCCTATGGAATAGGGGTAAGTTTGGTAAGTTTGACATGCTAGTCTTGTAAGTAAGTAGCATCCCAATATTTAAACCACCACACCATCAGGACTTACTAATGACTGTCTAGACCTCCCATATATTAATGTATACATATATTTTATAAACACGATCATCAATGCAAATATAGGCTTAAACTAAAATCAGTACCAGCAAAGCAATTTTAATGCATAGCAGTCCTATTTTAGGATTTCAATCCTATCTTTATGGGAGCCGACAGCCTCAATTTTCTTCTGAGCAGTAGCTGTGCGTTTGGGGTTTCAACTTGACATAGTAGTTAGAAGTCCAAAGTCTAACCCAAAGTGCCAAGGGGAACTTTTTAATTTAAACATAGTTAATTCCATAACATGCATTTAGTCATTCCCGAGTAATCTTTGATGTCCTGACAACTCCTTTTAATAAATAAGGTACATTTGGATACAAATTATTCAAAACCACATTTCCAGTTGAGTTCCTGATAATGGAGCTGAGCCGCCCATATGTTAGGTTAATCATGCTTGAACAGATGCATTTTTGGTGGGAGATGCACCACAAGTCCTTCATGAGTAAATATGCATTCAAAAAGCTTTTCTGTGAATTTTCTATGTAACATCCAGGGCCAGAACCTGGGGCAGGGTGGGGTTCATACAAACCTCACTGATAATCAGACTCAGCTCAGTATCACTAAGGCAGCGTGTACATGTGAGGCCTCAGACCTCCTTCTACCCCAGAGTGTGAGCATTTAGTGTTTGCTGTTAGTCAGCAAATGACAGCCCCAGTGAAAGTACAGACAGTTGTCACTACCTTGAAGAAGGGGACACAGAGAAAGTGGTCACATAATGCCACACTGTCGTAGGTATGATAGGAACTACCTCAGAGACGCAGTCTTCCCCTTTACCCACAGCAAAAAAATGTTTCCTCAGTGAGCACAGAAACTCCCTGACTTCAACATTATTTTCCCATTTCCAAAGACTCATTGTGTCCTTTCTTAAAGGATAGATGATGATGATAGATGATAGATAGATAGATAGATAGATGATAGATAGATAGATGATAGATACATAATAGATAGATGATAGATAGATAGATAGATAGATAGATAGATAGATAGATAGATAGATATAGATAGATGATAGCTAGGTATTTAGATGGTGACAGATAGATGATAGACAGACAGTATTTCTCTGTTGTGTAAATTCCTCCCCCCCCCCACCCCCGCTCTTTGGAAAATAACCCTGTACTCATTTTTTTCTCAGAGTAATGTTTTCAGGGCACTTTGACATTTTAAATAAATTATATTTGCTAAGAAGTTTACTCTTGGTAAAATGTTCTTAATGCTTGCAAGAAATCCGTGTCTTCAGTTAGAGTGCAATAATAAATACTAATAAATATAAGCTACCAACATTTTGATCAAGTCAATTCTGACTCCTGGGAACCTCGTAGGACAGAATAAAAGTGCCTCTTTGGGTTTCTGAGACTGTAGATCTTCATGAGAACAGAAAGCTTTATTCTCCCAAAAGGAGTTGGTAGGTTTAAATTTCTGACCTGGTTGCTAGCAGCTCCAGACCTAAACCACTGCACCATCAGGGCTTCTTGTGATAAATATAAGGTGATATTGAAATAAAATAACTAAAAATAACATATCAATACCACCATATGATATATAATTTATTGCATAATAATATATAATAAACTTAAGTTGATTTTTGAGAATTCTTCCATCTAGAACAGCTGGCTCCACTATGCACACATAAAAAAACAGCCCTGGCCTCTGAAGCCAGACTTGCAGCTGTGCTGCCATTCACTTGTTAATTTTGAAGATCACGATATGCTAATTGCCTAAACTTGCTTGCCCTATAAAACTGGCTTACTTCTCACAAATCAAAAAAAAAAAAAAAAAAA